>JAXIVJ010009606.1:15000-50346 GCA_036785665.1 Chirona hameri | reverse complement strand
TAACAGTCTGTTTGTGATCTGTGAGGTATGATTGGAGTATCTCATATGCTTTTCCAGAGACACCATATTTTTTTAGTTTTTCACAAAGAATATTGTGATCTACAGTGTCAAATGCCTTTTTTAAATCCAAGAATATGCCAACAACACATTAATCCTCCTCAAAGGCTTTTGTAATAAAATCTTGTATCAATATAATGGGCATATATGTTGAAAATCCTTTGCGAAAACCGAATTGCCTTTCACAAAGCAGTTTAGTTTTTGTGAAGTGTTGTAACAATTGAATACGTATAAGTTTTTCTAAGATATTTGAGAAGTATGGCAATATGCTGATTGGCCTGTAATTAGAAAATGACATTGGATCACCTGTTTTGAAGATAGGCTTGATAACTGCAGTTTTTAGTTGTTTTGGAAATACTGCTTCATTCAAGCATAAATTGAAAAAGTGAACAAGATGTGGTAATATTGATTTATATGTATTCTTACCTATTTTTGAGTTAATATTGTAAAATCCTGCTCCTACATTTTTCAGCCCACAAAGGATTTCCTCTACTTCATTTGCATTTGTTGGAGATAGAATCATGTCTTCATTTAGGAAATCTCCTAAATTGTCCAGAGGATCTCTAACAGATGTAGTGATTTTGTTTTTTAACTTCTGTCCTATGTGAAGAACTTGTTAAATTCTGTTGATATTGATATATCATCATCAAACTCTTCACCTGAATCAGACACAAACTTGTTTGGAAGTTCATTGTTTGAGGATTTTTGTCGAAGAAGTTAATTTAGTGTTTCCCAAGTTTGTTTGGGATTGTTATGATATTTTGCAAACTCCAGCTTATAGTAATGTTTTTTTTAGCATTTCTTAATGCTGAGTTGAGACAGTTTCTATATGTGTTATACTTTGAATTATTCTCAGCATTTGGATTTCTCAGTTTTATACTAAACAAAATACTTTTTCTAGTTATTGAGTTAAGTAACCCAGGTGCAAGGCTCTATAAGCCAGGTAGAACACTCCGGCCGAAAAAGTGTGACAAAACACTAATTTAGTAGCCGCGACCCCGGAGTCGTTGTGACTAGAAGGCGGGGGACGCGGCCGGCTGGCCGCTGTACACAACATTAGTGCGCGCGTGCCTGAAGCTTAGATCGCGCTTAGTTTCTTTGTTTACCGGTTGATTGCAAAACTTGTAATATGTAATATGTCACAAATCAACCGCTCTGCCGAAAGCCGCTAAAAACAATGCAATCAGACCAATATTTGCTGTTATATCTGCGCAAAGTTCAACGATTAGGTACGGCCGCCCTGGCCGACCGCCGCTCGAAATGATGTTAAGTTTGGCATTGCTATTCCTTCTCGTGACATAGTACAGGCGCGGATCCAATATTTCGGTCAGGGGAGGGGGGGGGGGGGGGTCACATACAAAAAGTTGCGCCCTACGCGCGCTTGGTGGGCGCGACATAGGCGCGACCCGGGCTCAGGGGGGGGGGGGGGGGGGGGCTTGGGGCTCCCTAACGCCCCATAGGCTTTTCTTGTAGGTGAATCTTCGGGAAATTTATGCACCCCCGACGGCGCAAAAAGCCATATCCTGTGTCCTGTAAGCCATAAGTCACATTATTATCATTTATTGTATAGTCATTACTAGACACTTGGCAATTTATGTTCATTAGTGCAAGCCACCCATAGCACAGGACCAGTAGCATTAGGTACTACTCAGTTGCGGCGGATAAGGAGGGGGGGTAGAGGAAGCAGCTGCCCGCCCACTCAAGAAGTTGGGGGGGAGGGGGGGGGGGGGGGTTGAGGGAAACATATGATTTTGCTTCCCCCATAAACTTGTAAGAGACTAGAAAATCCATACTCCAAGAAGTTGGTTCGATTTTTTCCTTTTGACCGAAAAAATGACACAGGGCCTCGATGTGCCCCCCAGCCAGCCTTAGATGGGCCTTCTAGGGCCTTGTGGCCTTAGATGGGCCTTCTAAGGCCGACAGAAGGCCCCCAGTCGGCCTGAGGGGGACCCTTGGTAGGCCATGAGGGGGCCCTCAGAAGGCCTGAGACTTCAACATTGGTCTGTCCGACGTTCTTTTTGCGACCATTTAGAGGCCCTGCAAAATATAGTGGCAAAAATCCGAGGAGAGACCATTTCGCGCTTTTTTAGGGGGGGGGGGGGCCTTTGGCCGTAGGACGGGCCCTTTTGCCAGGGGACCCTCTGGGTTTCTTTGCCCACCATCCCAAAATACGATCCGCCGCCACTGGTACTACTCATAATGGTGTCTCAAAACCTAAGTAATACCGATATCAGTCACATTGGTATGGATTTTCTAGTCTGTTTATATAAGGTGACACAATATATGGGTTTACGTCCTTGAAAAATACAAAAAATATAGCTAACCTACTCCTACAGCCTCTTATGTCGACAATTTTCGCAGATGTCCTCAGCTAAAGAACGCACAGATTTGGGTGTAAATTTGTAGTTTATGAGGTATTCTGGGAAAATACTGCTATGTTGACAGATACAATTATTATGTCGACTTTCATATACACCTTTAAATATTGTCTTACGCTTCATAAAAATAAGTAAATGTTTAAAAATGCACACGCACACACAGGGGCCCGGGAACAGGGGGGCAGCGGGGGCGCTTGCCCCCCCCCCCCCCCAACATCTGGACCGGGGGGGGGGGGGCGGCGCCCCCCCAACTTTGGTGAGCAGAAGTTTCCCTAAAAATGAGCTCTTTCAATTTTCTTCATAAAAAGTTATATAAAATATGAAAGCCTCTTATATAAATTATTATTTAGTATTATATATTTTATTTTTTTAAAGTTATAGAAAATATGAAAGTCACTTTCATTTTTTCCGTTTTCTTTTATAGCATGTCGTAAGTATTATTATTATATAGCTTTGCCTTTATAGCAGTATCGTATACCTTTCTTTTCCTTCCTTTTCCTTTTTCCATTGTGTCCTATGAGATATAATGGAAAACTTTGGTAGCAGTACATTTGGTAGCAGTTGTCTGCTTGGCGCGTCGTCGTTAAAATAACGCACTGACTGCGATAAACATCTGCTGCATTTTGTTTATAAGTTTATCCCACGTCAACGTTACGGATGTGGTCAAACTGACGTGCGGCCCTCTAGCTGTCCTCTCTGTCTGCCGACGGGGCGGCAATTGCAAGCAAGAGTATCGTAAATGTCGTAGGTTACCGTGATACGGTGATGAAGCGGTCGGTGCAGCCCACACTCGCGGGCTTCTTCAAGAAAAACAGGCGAATTTACAAAGGCATACGGTTCATAGTAGGAAACGGAGGTGGGGGGGGGTGGCATGACCCCCACTTTTACATAATTTTTGCTTTCTATGGTAACCCGCGCCGTGTCAGGGGTGGGGCGTTTAGACGCCCCCCCCCCCCCCCCCCCCTAAGGTTTTTCGAGGATAGCGAAAAACGGCGGCACGCGGTTTTTGCCGTTTCAAAAACGGCGTACGGCGCACAGCGCCGCCGTTTCAGCCACCTTTTTTGGAACACCTGCTTGGGCATCAATTACCCACATTGTGTGCAATTTCGTGACCACAGGTCATCTCAGGTCAGGTCACGTGACCACACCTGCAAATAAGTTTGCGATCGTACCACAGCCACAGTTTTTGGCCGAACGTTTTCAAACTTACAGGATTTCATCAGGTCATAGATAACTACAATTGTAATATCTAAGATGTTGTATATCGGTGACCTAAGGTCGGGTTAATTTCGTGACCTCCCATTATAAGTCAATGGTAAATATGAAAATGTTTCTTTTTCCGAGGATACGCATGATATCAGTCCAATTCCTTCTGGATCATGTTATAGGCTATTATTGATGATCCAGGTCAAATTTGTGTTCAGTTACCCCTACAGGATCAGCCGAGGTCAGCAGAGGTCTCAAACACTTTTTGTGTCAATAACTCTCGATAGAATGAAGATAAATAAGTGAAATCGGCATCAATGTGTTTTTCTCGTCGAGACACGTCTCCCAATATGCAACATGACCTACTTGGGTCGCCACTTGACCTTGACCTGAGGTCAAATGTCTAAATTGACTTAAACTGGTCCACATTAATGTGATTCGAAGCGCGTTGACGAGACAAACATGACGGCGTCAAAATTATTGTCGTATCTTTATTAGGTAAAAAGTTATTTTCGAACGTTTTGCAAAAAAATAGCCCTTTTGATATTCGATGACCTCTGGAGCCTAAACTATTAACCTCAGATAACATTGGAGGACGCTATATGATTTAATATTGCAAGCGCTTTCGATTGCTTCTTTCCGTTTGTTCCTAGCTATCATAGTTCCCGAGATATTCGGGGGTTTCTGGAGAAAAGTCCTAAAACTGGAAAATCTGACCTTTGGTGACCTCTGGTGACCTCAATATTGACCTGAACAAAAACATGTTAAAATAGTTTCAAAGTGTTTTTTATGAGCTTTTGAACCGTGTCGGTTTTACAATGAGGAAAATTTGAGAACGAAAAGATGCACCAATGTGAGAAGATTGCGAGAAAAAAAACAATGTTTCGCCCCCCCCCCAACTTTAAAATCGTTCCCGGGCCCATGCGCACACACGCCCGTACATTGCCAGCGAACCAATATGGCGAACCCGTTGAAATGTAAACAAATGGTTCTCCCCCGCCTTCACGTCATCACAACCTGACCAATCACCCGTCGAGCTTGCTCAACACTGATTGGTCAATACTAGCTGATAGCCAAATATAGCTTATGAGCAGATCCGATAAACACGGCCAAGATGCTGGAAGCTGCTCGCGGTTGTCACACTTTTTACCAATGTTGAGGGAGCGGAGTACACCCCCTGCCCAGGTGTAATCCATGGTTGAATAGCATTATTCCTTCTTGAGATTTTTTTGTTTTGGAAAATTTTGCAATGCCTTTGTTGTAAGAGGTAATTATTATGTTGCAAGCACTTTCAGGATTTGTTTCAGATAGAAAATCTTCTAGTTCTTTGACTAGAAATTCATTGAGATTATCTATATAGTGGTAGTGTAGTGTACATGTTATCGTTATCTACGTGTTAATTTAGTAGTCGCTATTCCGCAAACTTAAACTGTTTCACCAGAAATGTTTGTATTGTAAATTCATTATTAATTCTCCTCATCATTATTTTATCTCATTCAGCCTGTTTTATAATTCAATACTCTTCAAATGTTTTTATATATTTCGCCCTTCTGAAAAAGCGCAACGTCCTTCTTCTGGTTCGCTCTCACGCCACGCTAGTTTGCTCTGCGCTGATTGTTCATACAAATATATTTAATTCGCTTTCTCCACTGTTTTTGGGTTAGCAAATACCAGCAGCCCAATAGTGGTCACACCCGACGTGATATATTAACGCAAATCAAGGATTTTTTTGCGCATTAACGTAAAACCGCGAGATACGTGTGCGCCACATTCGCCTACTGCACTACAAGATGGCGCCGCCGACGGCTCCACTGCAGTCAGGCGAACTGGGACAGCAACTACAGGAGTCTGGCTCTGGACACTCTACCAGCACAACAACCCAGCAGACCAACACTCGGTCTTCCACGCCTCAGGTTACGGCCCTGCGGCTCCCGCCGTTCGCGGCTGACGACCCCGAGCTGTGGCTGGCTCAGGTCGAGTGTGCCCTGGGGGGTGGCAGGCGTCACAGAGGACCTGGCCAGGTACCGAGTGCTGGCATCGTCCCTGCCTGCAGACGTCGCCAGCCAGGTGCGGGACGTCATCACCTGCGGAGCGCCTACATATGTGCTAACATCGGCTCTCCGGCAGCGGCTCTCTCACTCCCGGACATCGCGTCTGGTAGCCCTGCTGCGGAACCAGCACCTGGGTGACCAACGGCCGTCCCAGCTCCTGCGCAGGATGCAGGGCGAGTTGAGTGCTGCTGGAGACACCCCAGCCGACAGTGGGCTCCTGAGGACTCTGTTCCTCCAGCGGCTCCCTCAGGTAGCCACTGCTGCCCTGTCTCCTGCCGGAGTCGACCCCTCTTCAGGACCTGGCCAGCTCAGCAGACAGGTTTCTGGAGGCCTCCAGGCCTGTGTACATGCCGGCCACCGTCTCCAGCCTGGGTCAGCCACCACCTGCACCACCTGCCAGCCTGTACCAGACAGCACCACCTGCGCCACCCACCCCAGCACCTGTGGACATGATGGCCACAATTGCCACTCTCACAGCCTCTATCGGCGAGCTCCAGATGGAGGTACGCTCCATGCGGCAGCAGAGGAGTGAGGAGCGCCCCCAACGCCAGGCCTTCTGCACCCGCTGCCGCAGCCAGAGCCAAGGACGCCAAGCTCGCCGACCGGACAGATCTCCATCGCAAAGCAGGGGGGCCTGCTACTACCACCACCGCTTCGGCTCGCAGGCTAAGAAGTGCCAAGCCCCGTGCAGCTGGGCGGGAAACGACACAGCCTGAGGTCACCAGCGCCTTCAACTTCAGGCCCACCTACTCTGGCGCGACTGCTCCACGTCTCAGACGGCAGCACCACCTACATGGTGGACACAGGAGCCCAAGTGAGTGTTCTGCCGTCCACTCAGCTGCCAGTCGATGCCGTCCTCACCCCGAGTTGCACCCAGCTCTCTGCGGCCAACGGGTCCAGCATCGCCACGCATGGGTGCCTTCAGCGAGCTGTTCAGCTGAGGAGCTGCAGTTTCCCCTGGCAGTTCCTGGTTGCTGACGTCCAGACACCAATAATCGGAGCTGACTTCCTGCACCACTACGAGCTGGCAGTCGACCTCAGCGCTGGGACCCTGCTCCTGCCATCAGGTGATGTCCTCGTAGCTGGTGCAAGTCCCACTCCACTTGGCCTCACCGTCCATGGCCTGCAGGTCGGCTCTCAGCTTCACAGACTGTGGGCTGTGTTCCCTGAGCTGACGCGGCCACCCAGCACCAACACTCCGGTCCGTCACTCAGTGACCCATCACATCGAGACCTCGGGACCTCCAAGAGTCTCGCGTGCTCGCCGCCTGGCTCCTGACCGCCTGTCAGCTGCCAAAGCCGAGGTCAAGGATCGCCTCCAGGATGGCACTCCGTCCCTCCAAGAGCAACTGGTCCTCGCCCATCCACCTGGTGCCGAAGAACCAGCCTGGGAAGTGGCGTCTGTGCGGTGGCTACAGAGCCCTCAACTCTGTCACTGTGCCAGACCGCTACCCCCATCCCACATCTCCAAGATTTCTCAACAGAGCTCCATGGCTGCAGCTTCTTTAGCAAGCTCGACCTCTGCCGCGCCTTCCATCAAGTGCCAGTGACATCCAGCGACATCAAAAAGACGGCCATCATCACCCCATTCGGCCTGTTCGAAGCAGTACGGATGCCCTTCGGCCTCCGCAATGCTGCTCAAACGTGCCAGCGCCTCTTAGACGAGGTTCTTCGAGACCTACAGGGCGTGTTCGTCTACATCGATGATATCCTCGTCGCTAGCACAACCCTCGCTGAACACGAGCACCGCCTCCGTGAGGTCTTCCAGCGTCTCAGCCATCACGGCATCAGCATCAACAAAGAGAAGTGCATCATCGGCGTCCCTCAGCTGGAGTTCCTGGGGCATCTGATCACCTCAGAGGGCATTGCGCCTCTCCCAGCCAGAATGGAAGCCATCCAGGCCTTCCCTCTGCCGAGAACGGACCGGTCCCTGCGCCGTTTCATTGGGATGATGAACTTCTATCATCGGTTCCTCCCAGGCGCAGCCAAGTTCCTGGCGCCTCTCCACCAGCTCATCGGTCGAAGCCAGTCTCGCCGCGACACGCCAGTCGCCTGGACAGAGGAGGCGAAGGCAGCCTTCACCCACTGCAAGACTGCACTCGCTGACGCCACTCTGCTCCTCCACCCGGTCCGAGACGCCCCCATCAGCCTCCAGGTGGACGCCTCTGACGTCGGCGTGGGTGCCGTGCTGCAGCAACACACCCGCGGCACCTGGCAGCCTCTCGGGTTCTTCTCGCGCTCACTGCGGAAACCTGAGAGGCGCTACAGCACGTTCGGCAGAGAACTGCTCGCGATCTACCTGGCGATCCGGCACTTCAGGTACGCGGTGGAAGGGCGACCTCTCATCGTGTTCACCGACCACAAGCCGCTGACGTACGCCATCGCCAACTGC
Organism: Chirona hameri; assembly: GCA_036785665.1. Lineage (NCBI taxonomy): Eukaryota > Metazoa > Arthropoda > Thecostraca > Balanomorpha > Balanidae > Chirona > Chirona hameri. The sequence goes on along the minus strand of JAXIVJ010009606.1, from coordinate 42,263 downwards.
AGTGACCGCCCCTCTCCACGGGAAGCTCGCCACATCGAGTTCGTGGCTCAGTTCACGACGGACGTACGACACGTCCCCGGGAAGGCCAACATCGTGGCTGACGCCCTCTCCCGCACGGTCAGCATGCTGACCGCGCCCGTACCTGCCGTCGACGACTTCGACGCCCTGGCCACGAGTCAGCAGGAGGACAACGAACTGGCTCGCTGCCGGACTGGGGAGCACGGCCTGCAGCTGCGTGACAGACGGCTGCCCAGCGGCTGCTCTCTGGTCGTGGACGACTCCACTGGAGTGCCGCGCCCCTGGATCCCAGCGCCGCTCCGACAGGCCTACTTCCGGCACGTCCACGATCTCTCTCACCCGGGCGTCCGTGCCACCGTCGACCTGTTGACGCGTCGATTCGTCCGGCCATCTGTCAAACGTGACGCGGCACGCTGGACGCGCTCCTGTGTCGCCTGCCAGCGCAATAAAATCCACCGGCACGTGAAAACCCCGCTGGCTCCCTTCGCGCCACCAGCCGGCCGTTTCCAGCATCTCCACGTGGATATCGTCGGCCCGCTGCCGCCATCTGAGGGGTTCCAGTACCTACTGACCGTCGTGGACCGCTTCTCGCGCTGGCCCGAGGCCGTGCCGCTCCGAGGCATCACAGCGGCAGAAGTCGCCCGAGCCCTGATCTCTGGCTGGATCTCCCGCTTCGGCGTCCCTGAGGAGATCACGACCGACCGCGGGAGCCAGTTCCAGTCAGCTCTGTGGGCCGAGCTGTCCGCCGTGCTCGGCTGCCGCCGTCGCCGCACCACAGCCTACCACCCACAGTCCAACGGCATGGTGGAGCGCCTGCACCGACAGCTGAAGGCGGCCCTGCGGTCTGCTGCGCCGACCCGGTGGACGGAAGCGCTCCCGCTCGTTCTGCTGGGCATCCGATCAGCGCTGAAGACCACCATCGGCTGCAGCGCGGCGGAGCTCGTGTACGGCTGCACCCTGCGCCTCCCCGGCGAGCTCGTCACGACCGAGCCGACGCAGCCTCCGCCGACGCCAGCTTCGTTCGCCGCCGGCCTGCGGCGCGCAATGCAGGCTCTCCAGTACGCTGCGCCTCACACTGCACAGACGCGCAGCAACGTCCCACGCGACCTGGACGACGCCAGCCACGTGTTCGTCCGGCGTGACGCCGTGAAGCCGCCCCTGACGCCGCCCTACGACGGACCATACCGCGTCGTGGAGCGCGGTACAAAGACGGTGACCATCGTCCGCGGCAACAAACGAGATGTCGTCTCCCTGGACCGCGTGAAGGCCGCCCACCTGGACATCGAGCCGGTCAACACCGCCGCTCGGCCGCCACCGTCAGCGCCCTCCCGCGCCGCCTACGAGGATATCTCTGAGGGACCAGAGATCCTCGTAGCGCTCCCGGCGCCGACCGAGGCGACGCCCACACCGCCCTGCCGCGACACCAGCGCCGCGCCACGGCCGGCCCGACCCTACGATCATCGGCCGCCCGAGCTGGGCGGCGACCACGCGTCCCTCCTGACGCGCCGCGAGTCGTCGCCCCGGAACCCGACCAGTGACCCCGCCCCTGCGACCGGGCACAGTGCTCCCCAGACGCCGGCCGACCTGGCCCCGCGGCCAGCAGTGCACCGGACCCTGCGCGGTCGCACCGTGCGTTTCCGTAACGACCCCGACTTCGTGTATTTCTAACTTGTATCGCCGCTCCGCGTCTAGGGGGGAAGTTATGTAGTGTACATGTTATCGTTATCTACGTGTTAATTTAGTAGTCGCTATTCCGCAAACTTAAACTGTTTCACCAGAAATGTTTGTATTGTAAATTCATTATTAATTCTCCTCATCATTATTTTATCTCATTCAGCCTGTTTTATAATTCAATACTCTTCAAATGTTTTTATATATTTCGCCCTTCTGAAAAAGCGCAACGTCCTTCTTCTGGTTCGCTCTCACGCCACGCTAGTTTGCTCTGCGCTGATTGTTCATACAAATATATTTAATTCGCTTTCTCCACTGTTTTTGGGTTAGCAAATACCAGCAGCCCAATAGTAGTCAAAACATGCTTTGACTTAATTTGCAGATGACTTATTATCAAGGGTTAGATGATGGGAAGTTGATGGAGAATGATGGAGAATATTGAGAAGTGGTCTGAGAAATCTGTTTTATCACACCTGACCGTTGCACTACTGAAATATCATTGCAGAAAATATCAGCCTCTACCAGTAACGGTTGGCAGCACTCGAGCGTTTGGGCGTTAAAAACCTACTACGCCATAGGGTTCCCATGTTAAATCGATGATTTTCAGACGAGGCTGGCTCGTAATCTATGGAACATATTTTAAATCAGACTTCTGGAACAGATAGGTACAAGCCTTAGCTAGAACGTTTTTATTTATCATTTTTCGATATTCTGGGCGTAAAGAGGTTAAATGGGCTTGGGGGTTAAAAAACGTAACGACCGCTGACCGCTTCCAGATGCTACTACAGTACTCAAATATACACTACTTCGACTACTACTTTGTAGTAGAATTTAATACGACCGCTTCCATATGCTACTACATGTACTGCAAATACACTACTTTGACTACTACTTCGTATATTTGCAGGCGTTTAATTCAATAAATAAAGATATAATCTATGGAAATACAAGTTATTTATAGCAATCAATACTTTTAATTTATAATAGACAAACAATTACGATACAAATTATATTTTGTCTAATTAATTGGGGCGTTACATTCCTTACTGTTCTACCCGTTGTTCTATTACCCTGGACAATATTATCAATCAGAGTTGAAGATTCTATGGAAACCCTAGTAAAACTGCCCAAGGACGTTGTGCCCAACGACGTTTTGCCCAACGTACGCTCTGCGCCAGTGGTGGAACTTTATCAAATCGATTGGGAGGCTCAACGGCCAAATTTTAATTACTATGTACAAATAATATATATAACCAATAATTCAACCACTGACAAAGCCAGCATTACAAGACGAATCTTACAAGCAGGTACGGTACATTATGGCTACGTATACATACGAATGATGAGTGTGTATCAAATAATCAGTTTATATCCGGTATTTTTGGGGTTTCAAGGTTTCATCTTTCTATCATGGCATTCAATGAACATAATAAGACACGCAATAACGTACCACTTCATTATATTTTTCCGCACTAAGTAATCAGAAAATCGGTTGCAGCGGCTGGAGACTTCGGGATTTGACTTGGATGATTTGTGCTATTCAATCACTCGTGTTTCGAAGCAAACACTGACCAGTCCGCCGCTGACCCCTGCGGCACACACACTGACCCCTGCGGCACACACACTGACGAGTCCGTCGCTGACCCCTGCTGCTGACACACTGCTGACAGCACCAACAGCAGCACCCGACTTGCTGGCACACTCACTAACTGGGCCGCTGCGGTTGCAGGAAGAGGTTCTTTCTCTGCGGCGTTCTGTCGATGAACTCCGATAGCAGCTCCTCGCGGTCCAGTTCCACTACATCTTCCGCGTACGCCGCGCAGATCGCCGTGTGGTTCAGTCTCTCTTGGGTAAGCGTGGTTCGCAGCCACGTCTTCACCCGGCGGAGGAGACTGAAACTCCGCTCAGCAGTGCAGCTGGTAGCCGGTGCTGTCATGATGAGCTGCAGCAGCCTCACACACTCTGGCAGGATGCGATTCAGCCCCAGGGTCGCGTCACTCAGAGCCGCCTTCACGTCGTGGAGAGACCTCAGTGGCATCTTGTTTGCCGTGCAGATGTCCTGCAGCATGGCGATGTGGAGCTGCACGGTGTCGCGATTCAGGCCGTAGAAGGCGGCGGTTTTGGCCACCATGGCAGCGTCCCCAGTGAGCAGGGCGCGCTCGGCGTTCGCCAGCACGCTGTCTCTGGCGCTGTAGCGCGAGTCGAGGTCAGCGCATAGACGGTCGACCGCTTCCAGGTACAGCCGGCGGTACAAGTCCTTAGCTGAGGCTGGCTGGTGGGGAGCGGCGCCTCCATCCAGTCTGCGCGGAGGTCGGACTTTCCGCGGCAGCTTCGGCTCGTCCACGTCCAGCTCGACTCGCCTGCCCTCCACACTCTCCCAGAAAGAGTCGAAGCGCTCCCGCTGGCCTCCCACAATAGTTTGGAGGTTATTGACCAGCGAGAGGTTCGCCGACACCGTTTGCTGCGTCCCCTGCATCGTCTTGACCACCGGCTGTATCGTGCGGAGGAGGTGGAGACCGAGACACAGTCCAAACAGGAAGTCAAAACTCCCCATCTGGCGCGATAAGCCACTGGCAGTGGCGGACACTTCCGGGCGTGTCTCAGAGCTGTCCGCCATGACCTCTAGACTGCCGCGCAATGCGCTGTAGCTCTCCAGCACTGACTGCAGGTACCCTTCCCGACAAGTCCACCTCGTAGGGCAGAGCGGTCGCAGTGCGGTGCTGGATCCCGAGTCACGCAGATGGATGAGACGCTTTGGTGAGTCGCGGTAGAATTTGACCAGCGCGTTCACCTCCTGGATGGCGTCACGAAGCTGCCGAACGCCGAAGAGCGTGTCCTGCACAACCAGGTTGATCCGGTGCGCTGTACAGTGGACGAAGATGGCTCTCGGCTCGATTTCCCTCATTCGGGTCTGCACTCCTGTGAAGCATTAATGAAACACATTAAAGGGAAATAATGACCTTTTTCCACAAAAATGGAGTTAGCACTTGAAATCGCCAGACGAGACCAACTTATATTGTAAATTCATCACATTTTGCATGCAAACTTTCCTACCGAAAGATATTTCAAGTTAAAGTTGATAAGCGTTCCACACTTTTAACGAACCGGTACTTGCAAGTACTTTTGGTCCTCATCAAACTGCGGGCTTTTTCCGTATTGTTTTTTTACGCAATGGAGTGGAAAATATATTGTGCGTTCTGCTTGTTGTGATTATATGCCCGGCGATCTTCTAAAACTAACAGCGATTGGAAAAAGTGGCAATAAAATCGGAAGCTCATCGATGCACATCAACGGCGGCATAGTTAGTGGTTGCGACCCTCAATTTTTTTTAATCGATTCATTTGTTTTCAACATTAGGAGTATTGTATAATTTGTCTGTGGCTGTATATAACACTATGCTTTATATTATCATGAAAAATAATAATTTGTCCCAAAAAAAACTAACAAACAATAACACAAAACTGGCAATTAAATCGGAAGCTCATCGATGCACATCGACGGCGACCTATTTAGCGTCGGCGATTTGTTTACAAAGTCATTGTCATGCTTCTCGGCGCACTTAACCATTGTGGCGAGTTGTAGCGAGTAGCGCTTTCGTTCTCCATGGCAACCAGGCGTGACCCAATGAAAAGCCAGAACGTATTCCCTTTCTGGCTTTTGATTGGCTAACGCCTGGTTGCCATGGAGAACGAAAGCGCTACTAGCGCTACTAGCGTGTGTCCGAGCAGCGCTCAGTTTGATCGGAAACGTCACAGAGCCTCCAAAAATGCCGCGCACTCGATGTAAACAATGGTAGGGAAGGACGAATTTGTCAATGACCTTCATGAAGTACACAAGGTACTTGTTTTGTATTTTTTTTTCCAAACTCACAACTTTGAATTTGGGAATAATTGTATTTAATTCTTAAATTTAAATAAAATAATTTTCAAACCATAACGGCAGCCTAAGAAATTGTTGCTAACAAAATCAAAAGATCATTATTTCCCTTTAACCAATTGCCATATAATCTGCCGCATCGATTATTTACTGTCCCGTGCTTTGTGGTTCATTTAAGACATTTTAGTATGATACAATTTTTTTAGGCATTGTAAATGCATTCTTGACTGCTGAAAAATGCTTTTGAAAAATAAGCATAATTGTGCCTTTGCATTTTAATCAAGTATTACCATATTAAAAAGGGAAAATAAACGGACTTCTGTATTGTGAGTGAATACAATTTCAAACACACAATGAAGAACAAACATTGATAATGACAGAAGCTGTCAGGAAGGGACTTTTGAAAACAACAATTTTATTTTACACAGATGTGTATTTGTATTGTGGGAATTTGAATGGAGATTATAATTAGTATTTTTAAAGAGGTGGGTAGCAATTTTCGATCATGACGAGAATTACTAGACTTTATCGCATAACAGGCTCAGTAACACGATTTTTTTTTACAGTATATCAGCCCACAAATGACGTTATTACTAGGTGCACACAGCGTCGAAATTCTGTGAAGCAGTCGGACATGTTGGCAGCTCCGTTGAAGCATTGGCCTCGCAGGTTCGATGGATCCAGATCCCACCGCCGCAGAGTATCCAGGATGACCGCCGTGATAGTCTCTGCTGTTGTGTCTGGAGCGGCCAGGTTCTCGTCGACAAAACGGAAGCAAATCGCCACCTGCTCTACGCCCGCCATGTCCGCCGTTTCGTCCACAATGACGGCGAACGGACCTGCCGCCTTCACCTCCATCGCCAGCTTCCGTTGGATTTTGGTTGACATCAGCTGGTGGATCTCTTGCTGGATCTGGTGCGATAGAAAGACGAGCTCGCCCTTGCCCTTCTCCAGCCAGCTGCTTAGGGCGTTGGTGTGTAACGCCACCATACCCAGCATCCTGCGAAAGTTTCCAGTCGCTTCCTCCCTTCGGCGAAACGCGAGCCCTTGTGCGGCGAGATGTGCCACCACGTCGATAATAGCCGCAAGAGCCCTCGTATTCTGCACCCGCTCACTTTCCTTCCCGGCGAGAGTCAGCTCAAGCGTTGAGTTGTCTTTCTTCCGGGTCTTCAGGTCGATGACAGCAAGCATGTAACTTTCACTGGTAGCATGCTTCTCGAAATTCTCTAGAGCATTCTTCCAGTTTCCTCCGAAGCCTGCCGTAACGAATACGTCACTCTTTTTACTTGCTCTCAGAAGCCCCTTCTCGCTCGCTTCGCAGCAGAGGTCACAGCGCACTCACTTCTCAGCGGCATCATACTTGATCCATGGATATCTTTCTTGCCACTTATTTTGGAAGCTTCTGTTTATTCTTGAAGGTGTTGCACTGGATGACGCACTAGTCGGAGTCGTATCGAGCTGAGTTGGTGCGGATGAGGAACCGGAAGAAGTAGATGGCGCCACAGGAGGAAAAGGGTCCTTATAGGTGGCAGGTTGATCTGTAATAGGACAGATAATGGACAAAAATGAATAGGATTAAAGGAAATAGTTCACCTTCGGAAAATTTTCAGAACACGATTTTATTATATTTTTTCATACAGTTTCTTTTTTTATTTCCAAAAATGGTCCTACATCGCGCCAATTCAGGACGGAAGGTCGTAAATTATTAATGTTATGGTGTGCGTTATTGGTCTGCGCATGCTCAATGCAGTGCTGGCACTCTCAGACGGTACGGTTATCATATATGCGCCGCATTCCTTCGCCAAAAAGTCAAATATCTTCGGCTGGAGTCTTTTCAGCCAAGAAAAGTTGCAGATAAGGATTTTTCAACACGGGCTACAAAACTGCTATTTCAGTTGAAAATCCCATGTTGAAGGTGAACTATTTCCTTTAAAGGGAAATAATGACCTTTTGATTTTGTTATCAACAATTTCTTAGGCTACCGTTATGGTTTTAAAATTATTTTATTTAAATTTAAGAATTAAATAAAATTATTTCCAAATTCAAAGTTGTAAGTTTGGAAAAAATACAAAACAAGTACCTTGTGTACTTCATGAAGGTCATTGACAAATTCGTCCTTCCCTACCATTGTTTACATCGAGTGCGGCATTTTTGGAGGCTCTGTGACGTTTCCGATCAAACTGAGCGCTGCTCGGACACACGCTAGTAGCGCTTTCGTTCTCCATGGCAACCAGGCGTCAGCCAATCAAAGGCCAGAAAGGGAATACGTTCTGGCTTTTCATTGGCTCACGCCTGGTTGCCATGGAGAACGAAAGCGCTACTAGCGCTACTAGCGTGCGTTCGAGCAGCGCTCTGATCCGTGAAGCAATCCGTGAAGCATCCGTGATGCATGGCTGACTATCAGTATAAGTCATGAATAACAACAACATGCAAACTATACCAACTCGAATAAAATAAGGGCGGAATGAATTGAACCCCAGGCAAGCTAGTATTCGCAAAGCACTCGGCACTGCGCCACAATAGCAAAAGGTGAGGGAAATGCATATTGGATACAATATTATTACGTCACAAGTTTCTGAAGTGTCAACTACTATGAAATACAGTGATAAAATACCTTTAATAATGATTAACAAGAAAATTCAAACTTAAAAACAATAATTTGAATAAGTCTTTAATTAGCTTTCAACTCAAAGTCAGATATATTTTGCAATGCTACACAAGAATGGCACCAGTGACGTTATTAACAAGGCCAGCTACGGGACTTGGGTATACTAATCAGGAACAACTCGCCACAATGGTTAAGTGCGCCGAGAAGCATGACAATGACTTTGTAAACAAATCTTCGACGCTAAATAGGTCGCCGTCGATGCGCATCGACGAGCTTCTGATTTAATTGCCAGTTTTGTGTTATTGTTTGTTAGTTTTTTGGGGATTTTTTTTTTATTTTTCATGATAATATAAAGCATAGTGTTATATACAGCCACAGACAAATTATACAATACTCCTAATGTTGAAAACAAATGAATCGATTTTAAAAAATTGAGGGTCGCAACCACTAACTATGCCGCCGTTGATGTGCATCGATGAGCTTCCGATTTTATTGCCACTTTTTCCAATCGCTGTTAGTTTTAGAGGATCGCCGGGCATATAATCACAACAAGCAGAACGCACAATATATTTTCCACTCCATTGCGTAAAAAACAATACGGGAAAAGCCCGCAGTTTGAGGAGGACCAAAAGTACTTGCAAGTACCGGTCGTTAAAAGTGTGGAACGCTTATCAACTTTAACTTGAAATATCTTTCGGTAGGAAAGTTTTCATGCAAAATGTGATGAATTTACAATATATTTTGGTCTCGTCTGGCGATTTCAAGTGCTAACTCCATTTTTGTGGGAAAAGGTCATTATTTCCCTTTAAAGGAAATAGTCCACCTTCAACATTAGTTTTAAACTGAGATAGCAGTTTTGTAGCCCGTGTTGAGAAATCCTTATCTTGACTGTTTTCTTGACTGAAAAGACTCTCCAGCCGAAGATATTTGACTTTTTGGCGAAGGAATGCGGCGCATATATGATATACCGTACCGTCTGAATTGTGTCAGCACTGCATGGAGCATGCGCAGACCAATAACGCACACGATACAATTAATAATTTACAACCTTCTGTCCTGAATTGGCGCGATGTAGGACCATTTTTAAAAAGAAAAAAGAAACTGTATTAAAAAATATAATAAAATCGTGTTCTGAAATTTTTCCGAAGGTGAACTATTTCCTTTAAGGATATCATTTAAGGGCAAAGCGTCATATAGAAATGAGTATGGAGCCGATTATTTACAGGCTTTTATTATAAATTAATACGTATAATTGAATTCGTCGTTTTGGTTTAAATGTTTGTCATCTATTTGAACATTTGCACATACACTTAAAACTTCCATTGTTAGAAATGAGTACGATAGATAATTATTACGTTTATGCTCTCGATGATGTCAGCCCCCCCCCCCCCCCAACTTGTCTTCAGCCCCCCCCCCCCCCAACTTGGACGAAGAAGTGGGTCAAATCCGGGGAGAAATCTGTATTTGTGTGGATTTTGATGGTACTTTAAGCGATTTTCACCCCTCAGCCCCCCCCCCCCCCCCTCAAACTTTTATGGAGAAGCTACTTGCTCCAATGTTGACCAATGTTGTACCAATGTAGACCAATGTTGTACAGTTGTGCTTACCGGCACTGTGAGGCTGGGACGACGGCTCCTGGGATGTGGGCGATGCTGCAGGAGAGGATGTTGACGGCTCCTGGGACGTGGATGGGCCAGGACTACAAAGACACAAAGACAATGATGAATAATTATTCACGAAATGCGTAGTATTGTTAAAAAAAATAACATCTGTCAGGTGACCAGGTCAGACATTTGAAAAACTTCGAAACACTGTTGAGGGTACAGGGCAAAGCGTCATATAGTCATATCAAAACGTCATATCCATCCTTCGCGTTTGACATAGGAACGGTGTATCTGGTGAAAATTGGGTAAATGTATCAATTTCCTATGCATTTATGTCCATTTTAATTTCCACATGAACCTTTAATGGGGAGGTCACGAAATTGACCTGACCTTAGGTCACCAATATACAAATCCGAATTGTGGGCACTTATAACCTGATGCAATCCTGTGGGGGCTCACCAAAGCCCGAGGGGGATCACCAAATCCCGAGGGGGCCCACTAAAGCTCGAGGGGGCCCGCCAAAGCCCAAAGGGCCCACTTCGCTACGTGGCGCGTGGCGGCTCCCTTGACTAAACCCTGAACCCAACACTGCATCTGCACGTGATGAAAAGGTGCTGTTCTTACCGTTTTGAGACGAAAAAACTATCGAGCTTCCTCTGTCGCTTCATTTTCTTTGCATCGCGCGCCTTAAACACCTTAAACACCTTAAAGGAAATAGTTCACCTTCAACATGGGGTTTTTAACTGAAATAGCAGTTTTGTAGCCCGTGTTGAGAAATCTCTATCTGCAACTGTTCTTGTCTGAAAAGACTCCCCAGCCGAAGATATTTGACTTTTTGGCGAAGGAATGCGGCGCATATATGAGCCCAGTTGGCATATATGAGCCCATGTTGAAGGTGAACCTTAAAGGAAATAGTTCACCTTCAACATGGGGTTTTTAACTGAAATAGCAGTTTTGTAGCCCGTGTTGAGAAATCTCTATCTGCAACTGTTCTTGTCTGAAAAGACTCCCCAGCCGAAGATATTTGACTTTTTGGCGAAGGAATGCGGCGCATATATGACATACCGTACCGTCTGAGAGTGCCAGCACTGGTCTGAGCATGCGCAGACCAATAACGCACACCATAATATTAATAATGTACGACCTTCTGTCCTGAATTGGCGCGATGTAAGACCATTTTTGAAAAGAAAAAAAGAAACTGTATTAAAAAATATAATAACATCGTGTTCTGACAAATTTCCGAAGGTGAACTATTTCCTTTAAGTTCGGTAGCGGAGTTTGACTTGAGTAAATAGAGGAAGGACTTCAATCTCCGTAACCATCTTTTTAGTCCCAATACGTCACAGCTCTGGGCCAATGGAAAGCGTTTCTGCTAAAGGTCTCGGCCAAGGGAAGGCGTTTCTACTTTCTAGAGTTAGCGAGTCCACGATATCTCAAATTAGGCCTCCTATGACCTATCCTTGGGCACATATGATAATGGAATATCAGGAGGCCAAATCCAATCAATTTAAATCAACTCCATTATAGCCAAACAATGATATTTACAACTAGACGCCATTTAACATCATTGGTCTATTGGTATGTACCTATGACGTCACGCTATACAGCTCCAAAGACGGACGGTTGTACCTCGCATCTACAGACTTGGAATAAATAATGAATGAATGACCTTGCTCATTCAACAGTAGCAGACAAAAATCATTGCTACCAACTTTAAGCTGCCATATCATCATTTTAGACCTGCCCAAAAAACTGCGCCAGAACCATATCATGTGGAATGATAGAAAAGCACAAAAAACGAAAATGTTTCGCAAAACATTGGGGGGGGGGGCTCAGAGCACCATTGGGGGGGGGGGGGCTCGGGTCCTTCCAAAGAGATATAAAGTTCCGCCCCTGGGCCGCGGCCCAGGGGCGTTGACACGCGAGAAAAAAACTGGTGCGACTTTTTGCTCGGGGGGCGGCACCTAGCATTGGGGGCGGCACCTGGCAAGGGGCGGCACCTGGCAAGGGGTGCATACACGTTCAAATTTGTATCTTTCCAGGTTTTGTCAAGCGAAATTTTCGATACCCTACCTAACCGTAAACAGCCGATCGTATTTTATCTTATCTTCGTTAACTTTTCGGTACGTAGGGTTTTCGTGACCGTAAGTTTAACTAGCCCGTCCAGCTCCAACTCCAAAATAGGTATAACAAATCTTTTTGGGCATTCGTCCATTAAATTAGGTGCATTGTCGTCGCTGCCGCTGAATGAAGGTCATCCTGGCAATATGGTAAATCAAGCGCTGAAGGGAGTCAACTACATATGTCAGCTGCCAGATACATTTTTGAGGTTTTCAGCTGAGCGCTCTGCCAACTGGGCTCATGAGTGGTCTGTAGCGGGCTGTTCTGCAAACATTATTACGGTTTTAGAGCAGCCGTTCGCGGTTGTATCTATTTAGAACTAATTATTTGCCTGTTGGATTGCATCTCGGTACAGTTTTTTCCTAGAGATTCGTGCTTAAAATGCATGCCAATCTTATATTGTCACTTATACATCACTGCCACGCCGAACTACCGCCGTCTGGCATGTGAGTGAATCCTCTCCGAATACATGAACGAACGCTGCTCCTTGAGTAACACCGTTCCAGGACTCCCACTCTTCGGAACATTTCACCCTAGTGCTTTTTAGCCATCACCGAGCACTCTCCTCAGAGTATCATCCTCTGCCACGAACGCCTTCACCACCCGTCCACGTCGACCTGGTCCAGCAACGACTGATGGATGTTGCAGACAAGGAGATCTGAGAGACGCCTCTCACCCATGCTGTTCCGCAGCCACGTCTTCAATCTGCGAAGTTTGCTGAAGCTCCGTTCAGCCTCAGCCGATGACACGGGGACGCACCGTAATATGTCCAACAGCTTAGCTGTTTCGGCATACAGGTTTTGCAGGATAGGGGGCGAGACGGCCACACGCTGCCCCGGTCCTGCTGAGGGGTGAGACGGCCGTACGCTGCCCCGGTCCGGCTGATGGGCGAGACGGCCGTTCGCTGCCCCGGTCCGACTGAGGGGTGAGACGGCCATGCCCTCCCTCAGCCCCGGTCCGGCTGAGGGAGGAGAAGGGCATACGCTGCCCTGGTCTGGCTGAGGGGTGAGACGGACATACGCTGCCCCGGCCCGGCTGAGGAGTGAGACGGCGGTACGCTGCTCTGGTCTGGCTGAGGGATGAGACGGCCATACGTCGTTGTGTCTGGAAATGTTGCAAATGGCATTGTTTGGCTTAATGTTCAAGATATGCTTTAAAACAAACTTTAAAGAAACCAAATATTTCCAAATATAGACTTGCCACATAACTTACTTATCTAACGGCGACGACTACAAATTGCCGCTCTCGTCAACACCCGTCAAAAGACCGCAAAACGCTAGAAAGCGCAGCTGCGGCGACGGGGCTGGCTGCACGACTGGACCACAGCACCAGTGACGTCGTCGCTAATGCTGAGCCGCTCGGCAGCCGATACATAGGGAATCCCGGGATGACACCCCCTGGGGCTACCATAAGCATAACAATAACGTTGGTCAAGCTAGCAGCAGGTTCAGCAGATGGATATCCATCTGTAGATGGATATTCAAACTGAAACGGACCCCTCAGATTGGGCCCAAAAGCTCCTAAATGATAGAACTTAACGTCCTGATCATGATGAGCATAAAAGCTAAGCTCGGCCCGCCCTAGTTAAGAAGTTACAATGGGTCAAAGGTCGAGGTCATGTGGAGCGGACTCCTACGATTTCACTGAAAATCTACAATATGATACAGTTTCACCTCCTGATTACGATACGCATAAAAGCTAAGCTCGGCCCGCCTTAGTTAAGAAGTTACAATGGGTCAAAGGTCAAGGTAATTGGGGCGGACCCCTACGATTTCGCTAAAAATCTACAACGTGATAAAGTTTCACCTCCTGATTACGATACGCATAAAAGCTAAGCTCGGCCCGCCTTAGTTAAGAAGTTACAATGGGTCAAGGTAATTGGGGCGGACCCCTACGATTTCGCTAAAAATCTACAACGTGATAAAGTTTCACCTCCTGATTACGATACGCATAAAAGCTAAGCTCGGCCCGACCTAGTTAAGAAGTTACAATGGGTAAAAGGTCAAGGTCTTCGGGACCCTTTACGATTTCTCTAAAAATCTGCAATTAATATAGTTTGCCCTCCTGATTACGATAAGCATAAAATATAAGCTCGGCCCGGCCTAGTTAGGAAGTTGCAATGGGTCAAAGGTCGAGGTCATCTGGAGCGGACCCCTACGATTTCACTGAAAACCTTCAATATGATAACGTTTGACCTCTTGATTACGATGCGCATAAAAGCTAAGCTCGGCCCGCCCTAGTTAAGAAGTTGCAATGGATCAAAAGTCGAAATCATCTGGGGGCTAAACTTCATGAAAGTCAACCTTGAGCCTTGCGTTGACAAACGCACGTTCTTCGAGTTGGAATTTGCTTGCGTTCCTTTTAATCTGTGACCTAGGCAATGTACAGCTTTATTGTAATAATCGGTCCGTAATCAGTAGCTGTATAGGGAATAGTTCACCTTTAACATGCATTTTGAACTGAGATAGGAGAATTGCAGGTCCTGGTTCAGGTAAAAAAGGTGGGTTGTAGTGCAATGATTTCATTAATGTCTTGTGCCAATATGTCTTCGCTTGTATTTTTTGTTGGATGTGTTTATTATCACTACGCTGTTAATGCCTATTTCATTTACTTACCATTTTTTAGTAAGATACTTCATTTCAATGTGTTAATATGATGGGATCCCATGCATTCCAAGGTTATTGCAAATAAGATGGTCTGCTTCCCCACAGAAGTATAAACTACCTATATCATATATAATTCTAACAAAGGTTTGCTATTGTTGCAGACGGAAACGTCATGCAAGCCCTGGCATTTAAGCTGGAACTGTCCGCGGCACGCTTCAAATCCTCCAGAGATTCTGCAGATTATCACCGACGTCGGGATGTCCTCTCAGAAGTTCTTGCAGGCGCATGCTCAAATTCAATGTGCACTCTGGAATGGGAGCTCTGGCAACAGCCGGCCTGTGAAATTCCGACAGCTCAGCTCCATGCCAGTCTGTGCAGGTGAGTGAAGCTCCATGCCAGTCTGTGCAGGCGAGTGAAGCTCTATGCCAGTCTGTGCAGGCGAGTGAAGCTCTATGCCAGTCTGTGCAGGCGGGTGAAGCTCTATGCCAGTCTGTGCAGGCGAGTGAAGCTCTATGCCAGTATGTGCAGACGAGTGAAGCTCTATGTCAGTCTGTGCAGGCGAGTGAAGCTCTATGCCAGTCTGTGCAGGCGAGTGAAGCTCTATGTCAGTCTGTGCAGGCGAGTAAAGCTCTATGCTAGTCTGTGCAGGCGAGTGAAACTCTATGCCAGTCTGTGCAGGCGAGTGAAGCTCTATGCCAGTCTGTGCAGGCGAGTGAAGCTCTATGTCAGTCTGTGCAGGCTAGTGAAGCTCTATGCCAGTCTGTGCAGGCGAGTGAAGCTCTATGCCAGTCTGTGCAGGCGAGTGAAGCTCTATGCTAGTCTGTGCAGGCAAATGAAGCAGACGAAGCTCCATGCTAGTATGTGCAGGCGAGCGAAGCTCTATGCCAGTCTGTGCAGGTGAGTGAAGCTCTATGCCAGTCTGTGCGTTCCCGAGGCGCGATGGCTACCGCGGCGTCAGGGACGGCAGGCGCGATGGCTACCGCGGCGGCAGGGACGGCTATCAGGACGGCCGGTCGCCGCTGCCCGAGACGGACCCGCCACCGTCGCCCGAACAGCCGCCGCCGCCCCCGGAGCAGCCGCCGTTGCCGCCGGATGACTGGGCCGCCCCCCGTCTCCACCGCCAACACCGACAGAGGAAGACGGAGATGCTGGCTCAGCAGGTGACGCTCGGCAGCAGACGGCAAATTCTCAGCACAAATGGGCCCAGGCCCCGGGCCGGGGCCACCCGCCCACCAGAGGACAGCCTCCCACCCGCGGCGGTCCGCCAACCCGAGGTCAGCCGGCAGGTAGAGGGCAGTATCAGCCGGCTGGCCGCGGAGGCCGCGGCCACCATGACCAGTTCAACCAGCACGAAGAGGAGCAGCAGGGATACTCGGAGGAGGGATACGACACCGACGCGTCGTACGTACGACCAACAGGGAGACGGCTACGGCCAGGAGTACCCGGAGGAAGAACAGTACAACGATGAGAACGACTACGGTTGTCGATTGCGGCGGTGACCACGCGCGACGATGGGAGGACGTGCGTCTGTCCTGCTGTTCGTTCTTCAATGTGTAAATCCACTTGCCCGCTGTGTACGCACCACTTGTAGTGTTTAGATGTCTGTATGGTGTATGTGTAAAACGAACTTGCAAGGTTCTCAAAGTACAACAAAACTTATTGTACATGATCCATGACTTGTACATTGTGTTATGGTAATAGCTTCGTGATTCATGTTATGTAATTTATTTTTGTAATCAGTATTACTTGATATGGCGACAGAGACGTTGGTGATCCATGTATGCTATTATCTGGCGAGTCGCGTCCTGCAGCAGTGTCCACATGACATCACGATTATACGTAATTAAAATCAGAACGCTGCATGTTCTGCATATTCTGCATGTTCTGCATGTTCGTTCTGCATGTTCGTGCGAGTGTATTGCGAGTTCGTTCGTGGGAGTGTGCGATGTTCGTGCGAGTGTCAAACCAACCAATAGAACATGGTTGAATACCTACCTCTCGTTGAATTACCTCTCAACAAATTGCATACACTAAATAAGTCCCCGTCCAGGGCGAGACTAAATTGCCGATTTCAATTCCCTTTTTTAAATACTTGTTGATTGTTCATAAAAGATTGGCACATATTCGCAAAAAATAGAGTACAGGAAACATATTGCATACTTTTATGATAAATAACAATGCGAAGGGAGGCTAATTTACTGAATTCGTTACCGAGTACTTGCTGAGTACCGACCGTTATAAGTGTGGAACGCTTATCAACTATAACTTGAAATATCTTTCTGTAGAAAAGTTTCTATGCATAATGTGATGAATTTACAGTATATTTTGGTCTCGTCTGTCAATTTCAAGTAATAACTCCATTTGTGTGGGAAAAAGTCATTATTTCCCTTTAATTAAATATAGGCAGAAGAATTGTTCGCGCCCCTTCGAGGGCGAAAAAAAACGAAATTCCTCAACTGATTACTTGCCGTTAGTAACTACGGCCGTTAATGACATATTTCAATAAATGAGTATTTTCTCTTCTGTTACAAGTTTTCTAAGGCTTCTCGGTTTACTTCTGGGATTTGAGAAGCTTCTCTCTGGTTATAATGGAGTTGTGAGGGCATCCTTGCCAGGCGCCCCTCTGCTCAGTTCTTCATCTGTATCTGCTGTAACCAGAGTTCCCATGGCCCGAACACGAAGAAGTAGCTGCATCTGAAACAGGACCTAGCGACCACAGCACCGAAACGTGGAACTCTCGCCAGTATCGCCGCAGCAATGATTTCGTCTTGAAACAGTTTACAAGCATGTAGGCCGGCCGGAGTGTTTTTTCTTCTGGCCTTTAAATTTTCACTGTCTCTACTTTTTAGCGTGGATGTTTGGTTTTTAACTTTGCATCCATCTTAACTTGACTTTGCTGGAATAAATCATCTTCAATCATCAGGCCCACTCCTTCCATTTGTTGTATACGGGTCCGTTACTGGTAGCGGCCCGTTCCTGGTAAAGGGCCCGATCAAGGTGCTGGCAGAGGCGTGATATGGGGCCCGGTCAGGTCTAGTCTCTTGCCAAAACTAGTGGCTAGAGCAAACATGAACTAAATTTATCCATTTACAACTGTGAAATATGCGTTTTTTCCCCATAGGGTTACATTCAAAAGGTCACGATTATGACTTGACCTTAGGTCACCGATATAGAAAATCCGAGATATTGTAGTCCCTAATGACCTCATGACGTGCCATGAGTTTCATGTCGTTCGATTAACCACCTGCTACCTAGGTGGTGCTACCTAGAAGTTGTTTGGTGTTCATGCCATTTGACCTGACCTGGTGACCTGACCTGACCTGGCCGGGACCCATTTGTTTTCTTCCAAAACGTGGCTTAGCTATTCATTTAAAGTCGTCTTCATTATTTTTCTGCGCACCGCGTTTTCTGATTATGGCGGAAAAACCAAGGGGGGGGGGCGAACAAACGCCCCCGCCCCCAAGCGCCTCCAGGGCTTAGCAGCATATTCCTTACATACATACACATACATCACATACACATACATGGTTAGAAATGAGAAAAAAAACGTCATAATTGGCCCAATTTCCAAAACTGACTCAATTTCCGAAGAGCTAATTAATTCATGCCTAGAGAATATAAAGTCCCGTGTAAACGCGGTTTCTATCTACTCTACAATTTGCGCAAAAGCATCTCACACACTATGGGTGTAGCCAAATAATATTGTAACGCTCAACTTCACTGATGAAATGAAATGTTTCGCTATTTGGCACATGTTACGTTTCATCGCCAATACTAGAGATGTATGTACCTAGGGACCGATGATTTTGGGTATCCAAGCCCATCAAAGACAATGGGTAACAGATCTCCCGAAAAAAACTAGTTTTTACGGTGTTTTATATTTTTACGCGATCTGTTCCCCGTGCTTCTCTCATTTTGACCAAATTCCAGAAAGCCTGTGCGCAGCTTCCAGACAGGTATGCAACAACTGGTAGACACCAGGTCCTGGATCCGTTCGTTATGCCTTCCCTAGTCATGCGCAAGACCGTCTCCACATTTGTTGCGATGCTGCATGTTTTAAAAATCAGCCATGTATCGTGCCAACTGATACACATACCTGCTACGAAAATACCGTATCGGTTCACCAGTCACTTCTACTGCGTGTCAATACTAGATTTCGTCAACTCTCGACAGTTGTACCGCACATCAGTAGCACACGCATCTAAAATGCGCACATCAGTAGCACAGGCAGTCACCTTACACGACATTGACAAGACCATTGTCATGTCTCAGATCCCATGATGTAGGTAGGGGGCCCGCTCAAAAACAAGTGACCAAAATTCGCGGAGTTTTCTAAAAACGGGTGGGGGCCCGCACACAAGGGAGACCGCTCTTAGGGCTCTGCCCCCCCCCCCCCCCGAAATGGAATACTGCGTGTGCTTAATTTGTCTTATTTTGTCTTTTGTCTTAATTTGTGTGCTTGTACTTGCTGTTTAATTTGTCCAAACTTCCAACTTTTAATTAGGGAATTCTTTTATTTAATTCTTAAATTTAAATCACGTCATTTTTATACCGTAACGGTAGCCTAAGCAATTGCTGCTAAACAAAAAAAAATCAAAAGGTCATTGTTTCCCTTTAAAGGGATATAATTACATTTTTCCACACACAAAATGGGGTTATTACTTGAAATCGCTAGACGATACCAAAATATATTGTAAATTTATCACATTTTACATATACACATTCCTACCGAAAGATATTTGAAGTTGAAGTTGATAAGCGTTCCACGCTTCTAACGATCGGTACTCACAAGTACAAGTACTTGATAACGAATTCACTGTCCGAGCTCAAATTAACCTGCCTACGCATTGTTATTTATCATGAAGGTATATAATATGTTTCATGCACTCTGTCTTTTGCGAATAAAGTTTTGCGAATAATAAGAACTTCTATGGAAGTCAACAAACATTTGAAAAAGTGCATTGAAATCGGCTGTTTAGTTTGGCCCCGGACGGCGACCTATTTACTTATAACGGTATAACGAGATCGGGCAGCAGACAGTGAGTCAAACACTTGCGATCCTTACTAACTCGGTTACGTGTGTGCGAAAGTGAGAATGTAAGATTCCCAGGGGCGGAACAAATATTAGTGTTCTCGAATCTCGATTCATTACAAATTGGATGTTTTCTCTACGAATTTTCAACATACAGGTAATCAATACATTATAATGCACTCATGAAACATTTATCTGAACCGTTTTTCCGTAATCAATCAATAAACATCTTAGAAAAACGTGATACATTCGGCGGGTTAACTTATTATGACGACTTATTTAGTGGATGCGATTTGTTGAGAGGCAGTTCAACAACGTTGAACAGATTGATACAAAAGCAATAATATGTCGCGTTTCCAATAGTGGAGGGAAAACACCGATCATGAACTCCAAAAGAAGTATAGATACTTGCTTTTAATTGTTCCGAACTTCCAACTTTGAATTAGGGAATAACTTTATTTCATTCTTAAATGTAGATCACATCAGTTCTATAACATAACGGTAGCCTCAGAAATTATTGTTGAAAACAAAATAAAAAGGTCGTTATTTCCCTTTAATAATTAATTAATTTGATTCAGATATTTGATATAAAATGGACATTAGCCGTTTTCACGAAGGATTATTGCGCTGAAAAGATTCTGAAAAGTTTCTGAAAAGTTCTAAAAAGTTTTAGTATAAAAGTCTTAGTTTAAAAGTCGTAAGTATAAAAGTTTTCTTTTATGCCAATAATTTTACACCAAAACTTTTACAAAACCTTTCAGAAACTTTTTAGTCTTTTCAGCGCAATAATCCTTCGTGAAAACAGTTATTGACTGCATTTTGAATATAATAAAATAATGCCCACGAACATCATAGACTGGTACGACCGCGGCTTAGCTCCCTTTATACTAGGTTGTAAGTTGATACATGATTACTATTTGATAACCCTAAATTTTCCAAGCGGCTTTGGGCGCTGCCAATCTTCGCCGGTTGCAAGGTGAACAAGCAAGATAGACTACTGTAGGGTCTAGAAGAAAAATCTGCACATAACTGTCCTGAACATACTGGTTATTGATTCACCTTTTTGGAAGGATTCAATCACGATTCATTTTAGAATATGAATGATTCAGTCACCGTTTAATTCATGGATTACCATTTTGAGAAATGATTCTTTCCGATTCAAAGAATATTTTTTTTATTAAAAAAATCAAATCGCGTTTGACTCACCATTGAAATAGCATTGCACAGTCTCTTTGATTCAATCATCCTTGTTTTTATGCGGGTTTTGATTCAATCATGATTCATGAATACAAAAAAAAATCCGGTGGTGAATCGATTTTTCTTTGATTCAAGGGATTTTGATTGAACGATTCCAATCGATTAAATCAGAGTCGAATCAATAACCAGCCTGGTCCTGAAACGTCAAAAGTATTAATATTGAGAAGAAAATGACAGCCATATAACAATTGCGCCGCCAAGAGGCGCGGCATTTGAGGTTTTGGAAAGCTGGAGCACTATTTTGCAATTTGAATCAGACCGTAGGGTTTTCACGAGGAAATGAGACTGGAGCAAAAGGAGGGCCAAAAATAATGTTACTCCCCCCCCCCCCTTAGTGCTAAATGGGTCCCCTGGAGCCGCCCCATAATCTAAGCTCGCGTCGCCAAAATGCCCACCCAGTCCAAAATCCTTACGGGAGGCCCTGGTCACTGGTCAGTGAGCGACTGCTACGTGATGCTGGGCATGTCGATGTACCGAGTGAATGGCTTTCTGTGATGTGTTTTAGAGCCATCGTGTGGGTCTGTTTCCCATCCCCTTGTGTTTCCTATGTTTGACTCGGTTCGTAAAAAGCCACTATGTCACTGGATAATCCTATGACTGTGAATACAGAATACTGAATACAGGCGTCTTCAAGCGATGGCGGTGGGGCAGCAGCACTCTCAGGTAGCAGTGACGGTGGAACAGAGACATCTTCAGGCAGGGTTGGGGGGGGGGCGATCTGACGATGGGGGCAGAGGCGTTCTCAGAGAGCAGTGATGGTGGAACAGATGTGATGTGATTGATTTTGTTTGCAAAAAGGCGGTCTACAAAGGAGGTCCCAGGTGATCAGCTTTACAGGTGATAGGCTTTAGGGGATTAAGACATGGTTTGAAATACATTTAAAGAAATCACTTATTAGCCAAGGCGGTCCCAGGATATGTATCTTTCCTGGGACCGCAGCGATACAGACAGTAGCGATACGTATCCATATTACCGAGCGGGAGCGAGGCGCCCGTGTAGTTTCTCGTCAACTTACTAGACAAATTTACATTCGACCCGGCCCGGCCCGACACGGCCCGACACGGCCCGACACGGCCCGACACGGCCGTACGTGACGCTTTTCGGAAGCTAATAACTTTGCAACCACTGCCCCGATTGAGATTGGAATTTCGCCATTGGATAGCCACATCAAATACATTTTACTTTCAGCAAAACTATGCGCACGAAAGTTATAATTTAACTAAGTTTACTAAGTTACAATTCATATTTTTCGTCGGCATAACTTGCGCCGACGAAGCCTTCCATAGTCAACGAATTTTGATCTAAGCATATATTGATTTGATTTTTTATCTTTGAATTATACGATGAAAAATGGAAAACAATTTAAAATCTCGTTTTGACTGAGCGAAAGGGATAGGTACAGCGAAGTTGAAATACCTCACATTTCCCGTTTCATTGTTATAAGTG
Organism: Chirona hameri; assembly: GCA_036785665.1. NCBI lineage: Eukaryota > Metazoa > Arthropoda > Thecostraca > Balanomorpha > Balanidae > Chirona > Chirona hameri. The sequence continues at coordinate 20,024 of JAXIVJ010009606.1, read as the reverse complement.
GATATATAACTCAGAGCCGTGTCACTTCCGAACCAATGGCCGAAAGTGCTTGTAATTTTACATGTATGCTTTGCGTCACACGCACTCAGGTTGTGTATAATCTTGTTTTGACTGAGCGAAAGGGCATGTGTTGGGCAGCGTACAGCGACAATTGTAATACCCCACATTTCCCGTTTTAATGTTATAAGTGGATATAGAACGCAGAGCCGTGTCACTTCCGAACCAATGACCGAAAGTGCTTGTAATTGCACATGAATGTTGCTCATAATATGTGCTACGAGTCTGTAAAGTTTTGTTTTGACCGAGTGAAAGGGATCGGTACAGTTCGGCAGTTATAATGCCCAACATTTTCCGTTTCAATGTTGTAAGTGCACATAGAACGCAATTTGCGTTTTGCAATTTGCTCCACTTGTTCGGAAGTGACACGGCTTTGCGTTAAGCAAAGCCATGTCACTTCCGAATTAGTTTAAGCACATGTTTGTTAAGTACATCAAACTCATAGGAGTCTTTAATATTAATTCCTGGAGGAATATTATCAAATTTTAGAAGTGTTGTAAAGTTAAATTATGAATTGTGGTGTAAATTGTGTTGAATTATTGCCTTATATATCTCAATTGTCTTTGCCAAGAGGAAGACACATCCTTCTTTCAGCTTGTTGGAGAAAATGACCTTAGCATAATGACCAGTGTATACTGTATGATGAGCGTATAATATATAAAAAATGAGTATAAGGCCATTCATAGTTGTCTTCGACGGTGTGAATTCAGTGAATTCCTGTGTCACAACTATAGTCCTTCATGGCACACATTTTCAGCCCCCATCCCGTTCCAGCCCATTCAGCCAGACCCAAACCCGTTCCAATCCGAAGTCATAATTGATGGGGCTCCCATTCCCACCCGTTTCGGCATATTTCACTTTTTTGGGTGCTAAAAAATGAATATGGTCTGTCCCAAACCCGTCCCAACCCGTTACATTTCCAAAAATAGTCCCATTCCCACACATTTCCATCCCGTTCCATGGGTTCCATGGGGATTCCCATTCCATGAAGGGCTGTACTCTATACTCATAACTCTATAAGAGGTTGTTTAGAATCAAAAATTATGCAGTAGTAGGAAAATACAGACAAATACAAATACAAACAAATACAGAAATACAGCAGACTCGGCCCGGCCCGGCGGCGGCCGTTGGCGCCGGCCGTTTTTCCCGCCACATCAGCTGAGCCGGGCCCTCCCCTCCCCACTCTTCCGGTTGCTTGGAGGGACTGGAGCGGCTGGCAGTGTGCCAACGGCCCCACTCCCACGATCCCGTCACCCCTCCCCTCCCCCCCCCCCCCCTCCCCCCCCCCATGACCAGAGGAGGCAGGGGCGTCGCTGACGGGGGTGGGGGGTCGCGACCCCCCACTTTTGAAAACCGGGGGGGGGGGGGGGGGGTTGACCCCCACCCCACACTTTTTATGGCGGCCGACCCACATGCGGAACTTTATATACTTTTGGGGTTGTAGCTACAACTGCATCCACAAAAACTACAACCCCAATCATTAATATTACAACCCCAACATTGCCAGTGAATGCCTACCCAAGTAAATAAATACAGTAAATGATACACAAAACTAAAGGATTTTTCACCAAAGGAATTTTCAATAACAATCATAACAAAACAATTAATAAATATATGAACACAGAAAAGGACAAACTTTAAAATGTTAGTAAAGTTTGTCATAAAATAACATTTAAAATCCAACAATAGGTAGTACAACATGTTATCCCAAAATTACTGAAAAAGACTATGTAGGTACCCAGGGGTGTAGGGTCATATTCAGTTGGGTCATAAACACTATAGAACAACACTACCTACTGACAAACAGGTAACATTTCTGTCAATTTCAGACATCCACAAAATGGCAATCTATAGGTGTTAACATAAAAACATGAGCAAAACAAGATTGAGTGTAGCATATTTTACATTGGGCTTAGTTCTGGATAGGTCACACATTTAACATTAGAGTGCACCCTTACGCGGTTGGCAAAAGTTATATTACATTTTGAGCTCAAATATGCTGGTGAAATTGACACTTAATGAAGAACTTGAACAATATTATACATATTTTGGTGTGTGAAAGACGTGAAGGCATACCAATCATCCTGAGCTGGAAAAAGACCACAAATAATCATAGACCCAAATCATGAGTTTAAATTTAGGATTAATTTATCACAACCTTCAATTTTTAGCCAGACAAACATTATTTTCACAAGATATACCTGGTCATGGTGTTGAAAAGTAGAGGGCCACATCAGTAAAAGTCATTTTAAAAGAGAATAGCCTAATCCAACATCAATCAAACAAAAACGCATGTGAAAACAGCATAAATATTGAAAGCAATATACAAGGGCAAAATAAATGTACATATTTGACATAGTTGCGTCATATTTGTCTCTTTTATTCAGCTACGTCAAATTAGCAGTAGATTGATATTGCTCATTAGTATCAATCTATTGGGCAATCTAAAATTTGAGGCACGTAGCCTCAGAATTTCCTGAAACTTGGCAGGTACGTCCTCCTTGCCACGCTGAATACGAAAAACCTAGAATTAGTCTAGAACGCGGGCTACTTTCAAAGTTATACCGTTTTAGAGATCTACAGTTTTGAGTCCCGTCGCCTCAGAATCGCCTGCAACTTGGCAGGTAGGCCCTCCTTGCCACGCTGAACACGAAAAACGTAAGATTAGCCTGGAACACGGGGTACTTTCAGAGTTATAAATTTGTTTAAGTTTTGAATGTCTGTCTTCCTTTATTTTGAAACGACTGCGCAGGAATTGGAAGCTTTCCGCGTCAAGTTAGCCAGATATTCAACTGACAGACATTCAAAACTTAACACGTTATAACTTTAAAAGTAGCCCGTATTCCAGGATAATTTTACGTTTTCGTGTTTAGCGTGGCAAGGAGGACCTACCTGTCTAGTTTCAGGCAATTTTGAGGCGACGGGCCTCAAAATTATAGATTGGGCAATATCAATCAGCTGCTAATTTTACGTACGTCTTTTATTATTCCTAAAAGGCAGGGTATTAACCCTCGCCCTACAGGGGGGGGGGGGGGGGGCCTGACAGAACCCTGAGGGTTTTCTTGAATAACTTTTTACACATGCAATGCATGTTGCTGAAATTTTTGGTAGTTGAGTTTTACAACCATTATACGTAGGCTCTAAAACTTTAATTAAAATTGGTTGAGTAGTTTTGGAGATAATCATGTTTTGATGACGTCATGTTGGTAAAAAATGATAAATATTTGCAAAATCGTAGAAAACAGAGTTTTGAAACCAATTGCAAACGCAATTCACCAAAGATACAAAATAGCATTCTCTTTAAAATGGCGATCTCGGATTTTCAAAATTTTGGGGTTTGACCCCTAATTTTTTTTTTAATCCCCACAAAATCAAAATTTTCAAAGATATTAGAAAAACCGGAATTCATGTGAGAGTACTGAGTATGGACAATACCCATACCAAATTTCAAAGCAATATCTTCATTTTTGACTGAGTGATAGCTCTCTAAGTGTAAGAAACTGATGACGTCATTTTTTAATATTTTTTTTTACTTTTTTTTTGACAAGATACGAACAAATAATTACCTTGTTTGTATTTCTGAGCCAAAACTGGTCTAGGAACATGCCTTTTTATTTACATTTATCAATTTCTAATTTTGAGGTTTTCTGAATGGCAAAATCTCTGTTCCGGACGTGGTAAGTCCGAGGTCATTCACTTGACCTGGAAGGTCACCCGTTGACCTGAAACCTAAAATTCGCATACTGTTAGATTCCTCTCATGACAGGCAACATGCTGGTTCTTACCGCATTGCTCAAAGTTACTTGGTTTGGAAGTTAACAGGGGGGCCTGTCAGACCCCCCCCCCCCCCCCCCGTAAGGCGAAAGTGAAAAAAGCTCCCGTAGGGAGAGGATTGATCCATCACCGAAATGACCACTTTCTCATTGATTTCCATGTTAAAGCATCACCATTTATTTCTCAAGCTTTTATCCTAACCTAACCTAACCTCACCTCACCTCACCTCACCTCACCTAACCTAACCTCACCTCACCTCACCTCACCTCACCTCACCTCACCTCACCTCACCTCACCTCACCTCACCTCACCTCACCTCACCTCACCTCACCTCACCTCACTTCACCTCACCTAACCTAACCCTTGGAGCCAGTTTACATATTTTTAAAGAAGTCCATCGGCCGAAGCCCGAAATCCTCAATATGTTGTGACGTTTTGGTGATTTTAAGTCATTTACGGTGATAAAGTTAGTTATTCGGTGATGGGATTAATGTATTGCCTTACTAAAATAATGCTGTTTGGTTCTCGCCTAATTTGTTTGCCTTGTGCATGGGTGGAGAATCCTATAGGGCAGCCCCGGCTGCGGCCGGGGCAACCTCAAAGTTGCCTCGGCGGGGCCGGGGCAGCCATTTTTGAGAGACCTTTTTTTGCAAGACCTTAGTTATTATTTAAAAAGAATAAAGAAGCGCAAATATAATCCCAGCATACAAATGCATACTTGGTACGACTCTCTGTGAAAAATATGGGTAAAATTGCGCTTTCGGTGCGCTTTCGAAGTGGGGGGGGGGGGGGGTAGTCAAAGGAGGCTGAGCCTTGCCAACTTTGTCTTAGTGAACACCTCGGGCAGGTCAGAAAACTTATATTTTCGGGGAGGCACAGTTGGGGTCGCTATCTCCGGTCTAAAAGAGGCATATTGTCCGATCTAAAGGGGTGCCGCCGGCACTCACGACTCAAGGGGCGCCACCTGCACTCGAGAGTGGGCACCTTCGGTGTCCAGACGCCCAGGAGAGGCGCCCTCAATCGTGATTGCCCCCGCATGTCCATGAAGATAGCGACGGATTCGGATTCGAATTCAGCGTCGAGTAGCGATTCGCTTCACAATGTGGTGACAGGTCATTTGGGGCACGCTGATCACGAAATGGAATTCATTTTGACATTCACGGTAATCTTAGCCGAAGTTATTGTCCGATCGC
>JAXIVJ010009605.1:0-50350 GCA_036785665.1 Chirona hameri | reverse complement strand
CGGCACTCGGCAGCCCGCTGACACAGAACACGACACTCGGCAGCCCGCTGACACAGAACACGAAACTCGGCAGCCCGCTGACACAGAACACGGCACTCGGCAGCCCGCTGACACATAACACGACACTCGGCAGCCCGCTGCCACAGAACACGGCACTCGACAGCCCGCTGACACAGAACACGACACTCGGCAGCCCGCTGACACAGAACACGACACTCGGCAGCCCGCTGACACAGAACACGGCACTCGGCAGCCCGCTGACACAGAACACGGCACTCGGCAGCCCGCTGACACAGAACACGGCACTCGGCAGCCCGCTGACACAGAACACGGCACTCGGCAGCCCGCTGACACAGAACACGGCACTCGGCAGCCCGCTGACACAGAACACGGCACTCGGCAGCCCGCTGACACAGAACACGACACTCGGCAGCCCGCTGACACAGAACACGACACTGGGCAGCCCGCTAACACAGAACACGACACTCGGCAGCCCGCTGACACAGAACACGACACTCGGCAGCCCGCTGACACAGAACACGGCACTCGGAAGCCCGCTGACACAGAACACGGCACTCGGCAGCCCGCTGACACAGAACACGACACCCAGCAGCCCGCTGACACAGAACACGACACTCGGCAGCCCGCTGCCACAGAACACGACACTCGGCAGCCCGCTGACACAGAACACGGCACTCGGCAGCCGCTGACACAGAACACGGCACTCGGCAGCCCGCTGACACAGAACACGGCACTCAGCAGCCCGCTGACACAGAACACGGCACTCGGCAGCCCGCTGACACAGAACACGACACTCGGCAGCCCGCTGACACATAACACGACACTCGGCAGCCCGCTGACACAGAACACGGCACTCGGCAGCCCGCTGACACAGAACACGACACTGGGCAGCCCGCTGACACAGAACACGACACTCGGCAGCCCGCTGACACAGAACACGGCACTCGGCAGCCCGCTGACACAGAACACGACACTCGGCAGCCCGCTGACACAGAACACGACACTCGGCAGCCCGCTGACACAGAACACGACACTCGGCAGCCCGCTGACACAGAACACGGCACTCGGCAGCCCGCTGACACAGAACACGACACTCGGCAGCCCGCTGACACAGAACACGACACTCGGCAGCCCGCTGACACAGAACACGGCACTCGGCAGCCCGCTGACACAGAACACGACACTCGGCAGCCCGCTGACACAGAACACGGCACTCGGCAGCCCGCTGACACAGAACACGACACTCGGCAGCTCGCTGACACAGAACACGGCACTCGGCAGCCCGCTGACACAGAACACGACACTCGGCAGCCCGCTGACACAGAACACGACACTCGGCAGCCCGCTGACACAGAACACGGCACTCGGCAGCCTGCTGACACAGAACACGGCACTCAGCAGCCCGCTGACACAGAAGACGGCACTCGGCAGCCCGCTGACACAGAACACGACACTCGGCAGCCCGCTGACACAGAACACGACACTCGGCAGCCCGCTGACACAAAACACGACACTCGGCAGCCCGATGACACAGAACACGACACTCGGCAGCCCGCTGACACAGAACACGACACTCGGCAGCCCGCTGACACAGAACACGGCACTCGGCAGCCCGCTGACACAGAACACGGCACTCGGCAGCCCGCTGACACAGAACACGACACTCGGCAGCCCGCTGACACAGAACACGACACTCGGCAGCCCGCTGACACAGAACACGGCACTCGGCAGCCCGCTGACACAGAACACGACACTCGGCAGCCTGCTGCCACAGAACACGACACTCGGCAGCCCGCTGACACAGAACACGGCACTCGGCAGCTCGCTGACACAGAACACGACACTCGGCAGCCCGCTGTCACAGAACACGACCCTCGGCAGCCCGCTGACACAGAACACGACACTCGGCAGTCCGCTGACACAGAACACGGCACTCGGCAGCCCGCTGACACAGAACACGACACTCGGCAGCCCGCAGACACAGAACACGGCACTCGGCAGCCCGCTGATACAGAACACGGCACTCGGCAGCCCGCTGACACAGTACACGACACTCGGCAGCCCGCTGACACAGAACACAACACTCGGCAGCCCGCTGACACAGAACACGGCACTCGGCAGCCCGCTGACACAGAACACGACACTCGGCAGCCCGCTGACACAGAACACGGCACTCGGCAGCCCGCTGACACAGAACACGGCACTCGGCAGCCCGCTGACACAGAACACGGCACTCGGCAGCCCGCTGACACAGAACACGACACTCGGCAGCCCGCTGACACAGAACACGACACTTGGCAGCCCGCTGACACAGAACACGGCACTCGGCAGCCCGCTGACACAGCACACGGCACTCGGCAGCCCGCTGACACAGAACACGGCACTCGGCAGCCCGCTGACACAGTACACGGCACTCGGCAGCCCGCTGATACAGAACACGGCACTCGGCAGCCCGCTGACACAGTACACGACACTCGGCAGCCCGCTGACACAGAACACGACACTCGGCAGCCCGCTGACACAGAACACGACACTCGGCAGCCCGCTGCCACAGAACACGACACTCGGCAGCCCGCTGACACAGAACACGGCACTCGGCAGCCCGCTGACACAGAACACGACACTCGGCAGCCCGCTGACACAGAACACGGCACTCGGCAGCCCGCTGACACAGAACACGACACTCGGCAGCCCGCTGACACAGAACACGACACTCGGCAGCCCGCTGACACAGAACACGGCACTCGGCAGCCCGCTGACACAGAACACGGCACTCGGCAGCCCGCTGACACAGAACACGACACTCGGCAACCCGCTGCCACAGAACACGACACTCGGCAGCCCGCTGACACAGAAGACGGCACTCGGCAGCCCGCTGACACAGAACACGGCACTCGGCAGCCCGCTGACACAGAACACGGCACTCGGCAGCCCGCTGAGACAGAACACGACACTCGGCAGCCCGCTGACACAGAACACGGCACTCGGCAGCCCGCTGACACAGTACACGGCACTCGGCAGCCCGCTGACACAGAACACGACACTCGGCAGCCCGCTGACACAGAACACGACACTCGGCAGCCCGCTGACACAGAACACGACACTCGGCAGCCCGCTGACACAGAACACGGCACTCGGCAGCCCGCTGACACAGAACACGACACTCGGCAGCCCGCTGACACAGAACACGACACTCGGCAGCCCGCTGACACAGAACACGACACTCGGCAGCCCGCTGACACAGAACACGGCACTCGGCAGCCCGCTGACACAGAACACGACACTCGGCAGCCCGCTGACACAGTACACGGCACTCGGCAGCCCGCTGACACAGAACACGGCACTCGGCAGCCCGCTGACACAGAACACGACACTCGGCAGCCCGCTGACACAGAACACGACACTCGGCAGCCCGCTGACACAGAACACGGCACTCGGCAGCCCGCTGACACAGTACACGGCACTCGGCAGCCCGCTGACACAGAACACGACACTCGGCAGCCCGCTGACACAGAACACGACACTCGGCAGCCCGCTGACACAGAACACGACACTCGGCAGCCCGCTGACACAGTACACGACACTCGGCAGCCCGCTGACACAGAACACGGCACTCGGCAGCCCGCTGACACAGTACACGGCACTCGGCAGCCTGCTGACACAGAACACGACACTCGGCAGCCCGCTGACACAGAACACGACACTCGGCAGCCCGCTGACACAGAACACGACACTCGGCAGCCCGCTGACACAGAACACGACACTCGGCAGCCCGCTGACACAGAACACGACACTCGGCAGCCCGCTGACACAGAACACGACACTCGGCAGCCCGCTGACACAGAACACGACACTCGGCAGCCCGCTGCCACAGAACACGACACTCGGCAGCCCGCTGCCACAGTACACGGCACTCGGCAGCCCGCTTCTGGAACACGACACTCGGCAGCCCGCTGACACAGAACACGACACTCGGCAGCCCGCTTCTGGAACACGACACTCGGCAGCCCGCTGACACAGAACACGACACTCGGCAGCCCGCTTCTAGAACACGGCACTCGGCAGCCCGCTGACACAGAACACGACATTCGGCAGCCCGCTGACACAGAACACGACACTCGGCAGCCCGCTGCCACAGAACACGACACTCGGCAGCCCGCTGACACAGAACACGGCACTCGGCAGCACGCTGACACAGAACACGACACTCGGCAGCCCGCTGACACAGAACACGGCACTCGGCATCCCGCTGCCACAGAACACGACACTCGGCAGCCCGCTGACACAGAACACGACACTCGGCAGCCCGCTGACACAGAACACGACACTCGGCAGCCCGCTGCCACAGAACACGACACTCGGCAGCCCGCTTCTGGAACACGGCACTCGGCAGCCCGCTGCCACAGAACACGGCACTCGGCAGCCCGCTGACACAGAACACGACACTCGGCAGCCCGCTGACACAGAACACGAAACTCGGCAGCCCGCTGACACAGAACACGGCACTCGGCAGCCCGCTGACACATAACACGACACTCGGCAGCCCGCTGCCACAGAACACGGCACTCGACAGCCCGCTGACACAGAACACGACACTCGGCAGCCCGCTGACACAGAACACGACACTCGGCAGCCCGCTGACACAAAACACGGCACTCGGCAGCTCGCTGACACAGAACACGGCACTCGGCAGCCCGCTGACACAGAACACGGCACTCGGCAGCCCGCTGACACAGAACACGGCACTCGGCAGCCCGCTGACACAGAACACGGCACTCGGCAGCCCGCTGACACAGAACACGGCACTCGGCAGCCCGCTGACACAGAACACGACACTCGGCAGCCCGCTGACACAGAACACGACACTGGGCAGCCCGCTAACACAGAACACGACACTCGGCAGCCCGCTGACACAGAACACGACACTCGGCAGCCCGCTGACACAGAACACGGCACTCGGAAGCCCGCTGACACAGAACACGGCACTCGGCAGCCCGCTGACACAGAACACGACACCCAGCAGCCCGCTGACACAGAACACGACACTCGGCAGCCCGCTGCCACAGAACACGACACTCGGCAGCCCGCTGACACAGAACACGGCACTCGGCAGCCCGCTGACACAGAACACGGCACTCGGCAGCCCGCTGATACAGAACACGGCACTCAGCAGCCCGCTGACACAGAACACGGCACTCGGCAGCCCGCTGACACAGAACACGACACTCGGCAGCCCGCTGACACATAACACGACACTCGGCAGCCCGCTGACACAGAACACGGCACTCGGCAGCCCGCTGACACAGAACACGACACTGGGCAGCCCGCTGACACAGAACACGACACTCGGCAGCCCGCTGACACAGAACACGGCACTCGGCAGCCCGCTGACACAGAACACGACACTCGGCAGCCCGCTGACACAGAACACGACACTCGGCAGCCCGCTGACACAGAACACGACACTCGGCAGCCCGCTGACACAGAACACGGCACTCGGCAGCCCGCTGACACAGAACACGACACTCGGCAGCCCGCTGACACAGAACACGACACTCGGCAGCCCGCTGACACAGAACACGGCACTCGGCAGCCCGCTGACACAGAACACGACACTCGGCAGCCCGCTGACACAGAACACGGCACTCGGCAGCCCGCTGACACAGAACACGACACTCGGCAGCTCGCTGACACAGAACACGGCACTCGGCAGCCCGCTGACACAGAACACGACACTCGGCAGCCCGCTGACACAGAACACGACACTCGGCAGCCCGCTGACACAGAACACGGCACTCGGCAGCCTGCTGACACAGAACACGGCACTCGGCAGCCCGCTGACACAGAAGACGGCACTCGGCAGCCCGCTGACACAGAACACGACACTCGGCAGCCCGCTGACACAGAACACGACACTCGGCAGCCCGCTGACACAAAACACGACACTCGGCAGCCCGATGACACAGAACACGACACTCGGCAGCCCGCTGACACAGAACACGACACTCGGCAGCCCGCTGACACAGAACACGGCACTCGGCAGCCCGCTGACACAGAACACGGCACTCGGCAGCCCGCTGACACAGAACACGACACTCGGCAGCCCGCTGACACAGAACACGACACTCGGCAGCCCGCTGACACAGAACACGGCACTCGGCAGCCCGCTGACACAGAACACGACACTCGGCAGCCTGCTGCCACAGAACACGACACTCGGCAGCCCGCTGACACAGAACACGGCACTCGGCAGCTCGCTGACACAGAACACGACACTCGGCAGCCCGCTGTCACAGAACACGACCCTCGGCAGCCCGCTGACACAGAACACGACACTCGGCAGTCCGCTGACACAGAACACGGCACTCGGCAGCCCGCTGACACAGAACACGACACTCGGCAGCCCGCTGACACAGAACACGGCACTCGGCAGCCCGCTGATACAGAACACGGCACTCGGCAGCCCGCTGACACAGTACACGACACTCGGCAGCCCGCTGACACAGAACACAACACTCGGCAGCCCGCTGACACAGAACACGGCACTCGGCAGCCCGCTGACACAGAACACGACACTCGGCAGCCCGCTGACACAGAACACGGCACTCGGCAGCCCGCTGACACAGAACACGGCACTCGGCAGCCCGCTGACACAGAACACGGCACTCGGCAGCCCGCTGACACAGAACACGACACTCGGCAGCCCGCTGACACAGAACACGACACTTGGCAGCCCGCTGACACAGAACACGGCACTCGGCAGCCCGCTGACACAGCACACGGCACTCGGCAGCCCGCTGACACAGAACACGGCACTCGGCAGCCCGCTGACACAGTACACGGCACTCGGCAGCCCGCTGATACAGAACACGGCACTCGGCAGCCCGCTGACACAGTACACGACACTCGGAAGCCCGCTGACACAGAACACGACACTCGGCAGCCCGCTGACACAGAACACGACACTCGGCAGCCCGCTGCCACAGAACACGACACTCGGCAGCCCGCTGACACAGAACACGGCACTCGGCAGCCCGCTGACACAGAACACGACACTCGGCAGCCCGCTGACACAGAACACGGCACTCGGCAGCCCGCTGACACAGAACACGACACTCGGCAGCCCGCTGACACAGAACACGACACTCGGCAGCCCGCTGACACAGAACACGGCACTCGGCAGCCCGCTGACACAGAACACGGCACTCGGCAGCCCGCTGACACAGAAGACGGCACTCGGCAGCCCGCTGACACAGAACACGGCACTCGGCAGCCCGCTGACACAGAACACGGCACTCGGCAGCCCGCTGAGACAGAACACGACACTCGGCAGCCCGCTGACACAGAACACGGCACTCGGCAGCCCGCTGACACAGTACACGGCACTCGGCAGCCCGCTGACACAGAACACGACACTCGGCAGCCCGCTGACACAGAACACGACACTCGGCAGCCCGCTGACACAGAACACGACACTCGGCAGCCCGCTGACACAGAACACGGCACTCGGCAGCCCGCTGACACAGAACACGACACTCGGCAGCCCGCTGACACAGAACACGACACTCGGCAGCCCGCTGACACAGAACACGACACTCGGCAGCCCGCTGACACAGAACACGGCACTCGGCAGCCCGCTGACACAGAACACGACACTCGGCAGCCCGCTGACACAGTACACGGCACTCGGCAGCCCGCTGACACAGAACACGGCACTCGGCAGCCCGCTGACACAGAACACGACACTCGGCAGCCCGCTGACACAGAACACGACACTCGGCAGCCCGCTGACACAGAACACGGCACTCGGCAGCCCGCTGACACAGTACACGGCACTCGGCAGCCCGCTGACACAGAACACGACACTCGGCAGCCCGCTGACACAGAACACGACACTCGGCAGCCCGCTGACACAGAACACGACACTCGGCAGCCCGCTGACACAGTACACGACACTCGGCAGCCCGCTGACACAGAACACGGCACTCGGCAGCCCGCGGACACAGTACACGGCACTCGGCAGCCTGCTGACACAGAACATGACACTCGGCAGCCCGCTGACACAGAACACGACACTCGGCAGCCCGCTGACACAGAACACGACACTCGGCAGCCCGCTGACACAGAACACGACACTCGGCAGCCCGCTGACACAGAACACGACACTCGGCAGCCCGCTGACACAGAACACGACACTCGGCAGCCCGCTGACACAGAACACGAACTCGGCAGCCCGCTGCCACAGAACACGACACTCGGCAGCCCGCTGCTACAGTACACGGCACTCGGCAGCCCGCTTCTGGAACACGACACTCGGCAGCCCGCTGACACAGAACACGGCACTCGGCAGCCCGCTGCCACAGAACACGGCACTCGGCAGCCCGCTGACACAGAACACGACACTCGGCAGCCCGCTGACACAGTACACGACACTCGGCAGCCCGCTGCCACAGTACACGGCACTCGGCAGCCCGCTTCTGGAACACGACACTCGGCAGCCCGCTGACACAGAACACGGCACTCTACAGCCCGCTGACACAGAACACGACACTCGGCAGCCCGCTGACACAGAACACGACACCCGGCAGCCCGCTGACACAGAACACGACACTCGGCAGCCCGCTGACACAGAACACGGCACTCGGCAGCCCGCTGACACAGAACACGACACTCGGCAGCCCGCTGACACAGAACACGACACTCGGCAGCCCGCTGACACAGAATACGACACTCGGCAGCCCGCTGACACAGTACACGGCACTCGGCAGCCCGCTGACACAGAACACGGCACTCGGCAGCCCGCTGACACAGTACACGGCACTCGGCAGCCCGCTGACACAGAACACGACACTCGGCAGCCCGCTGACACAGAACACGACACTCGGCAGCCCGCTGACACAGAACACGACACTCGGCAGCCCGCTGCCACAGAACACGACACTCGGCAGCCCGCTGCCACAGAACACGACACTCGGCAGCCCGCTTCTGGAACACGGCACTCGGCAGCCCGCTGCCACAGAACACGGCACTCGGCAGCCCGCTGACACAGAACACGACACTCGGAAGCCCGCTGACACAGAACACGACACTCGGCAGCCCGCTGACACAGAACACGGCACTCGGCAGCCCGCTGACACAGAACACGACACTCGGCAGCCCGTTGACACAGAACACGACACTCGGCAGCCCGCTGACACAGAACACGGCACTCGGTAGCCCGCTGACACAGAACACGACACTCGGCAGCCCGCTGACACAGAAGACGGCACTCGGCAGCCCGCTGACACAGAACACGGCACTCGGCAGCCCGCTGACACAGAACACGGCACTCGGCAGCCCGCTGACACAGAACACGGCACTCAGCAGCCCGCTGACACAGAACACGACACTCGGCAGCCCGCTGACACAGAACACGGCACTCGGCAGCCCGCTGACACAGAACACGACACTCGGCAGCCCGCTGACACAGAACACGGCACTCGGCAGCCCGCTGACACAGAACACGACACTCGGCAGCCCGCTGACACAGAACACGACACTCGGCAGCCCGCTGACACAGAACACGGCACTCGGCAGCCCGCTGACACAGAACACGGCACTCGGCAGCCCGCTGACACAGAAGACGGCACTCGGCAGCCCGCTGACACAGAACACGACACTCGGCAGCCCGCTGACACAGAACACGACACTCGGCAGCCCGCTGACACAAAACACGACACTCGGCAGCCCGATGACACAGAACACGACACTCGGCAGCCCGCTGACACAGAACACGACACTCGGCAGCCCGCTGACACAGAACACGGCACTCGGCAGCCCGCTGACACAGAACACGGCACTCGGCATCACGCTGACACAGAACACGACACTCGGCAGCCCGCTGACACAGAACACGACACTCGGCAGCCCGCTGACACAGAACACGGCACTCGGCAGCCCGCTGACACAGAACACGACACTCGGCAGCCTGCTGCCACAGAACATGACACTCGGCAGCCCGCTGACACAGAACACGGCACTCGGCAGCTCGCTGACACAGAACACGACACTCGGCAGCCCGCTGACACAGAACACGACCTTCGGCAGCCCGGTGACACAGAACACGACACTCGGCAGTCCGCTGACACAGAACACGGCACTCGGCAGCCCGCTGACACAGAACACGACACTCGGCAGCCCGCTGACACAGAACACGGCACTCGGCAGCCCGCTGATACAGAACACGGCACTCGGCAGCCCGCTGACACAGTACACGACACTCGGCAGCCCGCTGACACAGAACACAACACTCGGCAGCCCGCTGACACAGAACACGGCACTCGGCAGCCCGCTGACACAGAACACGACACTCGGCAGCCCGCTGACACAGAACACGGCACTCGGCAGCCCGCTGACACAGAACACGGCACTCGGCAGCCCGCTGACACAGAACACGACACTCGGCAGCCCGCTGACACAGAACACGACACTTGGCAGCCCGCTGACACAGAACACGGCACTCGGCAGCCCGCTGACACAGCACACGGCACTCGGCAGCCCGCTGACACAGAACACGGCACTCGGCAGCCCGCTGACACAGCACACGGCACTCGGCAGCCCGCTGACACAGAACACGGCACTCGGCAGCCCGCTGACACAGTACACGGCACTCGGCAGCCCGCTGATACAGAACACGGCACTCGGCAGCCCGCTGACACAGTACACGACACTCGACAGCCCGCTGACACAGAACACGACACTCGGCAGCCCGCTGACACAGAACACGGCACTCGGCAGCCTGCTGACACAGAACACGACACTCGGCAGCCCGCTGACACAGAACACGGCACTCGGCAGCCCGCTGACACAGAACACGACACTCGGCAGCCCGCTGACACAGAACACGACACTCGGCAGCCCGCTGACACAGAACACGGCACTCGGCAGCCCGCTGACACAGAACACGGCACTCGGCAGCCCGCTGACACAGAACACGACACTTGGCAGCCCGCTGCCACAGAACACGACACTCGGCAGCCCGCTGACACAGAAGACGGCACTCGGCAGCCCGCTGACACAGAACACGGCACTCGGCAGCCCGCTGACACAGAACACGGCACTCGGCAGCCCGCTGACACAGTACACGGCACTCGGCAGCCCGCTGACACAGAACACGACACTCGGCAGTCTGCTGACACAGAACACGACACTCGGCAGCCCGCTGACACAGAACACGACACTCGGCAGCCCGCTGACACAGAACACGACACTCGGCAGCCCGCTGACACAGAACACGACACTCGGCAGCCCGCTGACACAGAACACGACACTCGGCAGCCCGCTGACACAGAACACGACACTCGGCAGCCCGCTGACACAGAACACGACACTCGGCAGCCCGCTGCCACAGTACACGTCACTCGGCAGCCCGCTTCTGGAACACGACACTCGGCAGCCCGCTGCCACAGAACACGACACTCGGCAGCCCGCTGACACAGAACACGGCACTCGGCAGCCCGCTGACACAGAACACGGCACTCGGCAGCCCGCTGACACAGAACACGGCACTCAGCAGCCCGCTGACACAGAACACGGCACTCGGCAGCCCGCTGACACAGAACACGACACTCGGCAGCCCGCTGACACAGAACACGACACTCGGCAGCCCGCTGACACAGAACACGGCACTCGGCAGCCCGCTGACACAGAACTCGACACTGGGCAGCCCGCTGACACAGAACACGACACTCGGCAGCCCGCTGACACAGAACACGGCACTCGGCAGCCCGCTGACACAGAACACGACACTCGGCAGCCCGCTGACACAGAACACGACACTCGGCAGCCCGCTGATACAGAACACGACACTCGGCAGCCCGCTGACACAGAACACGGCACTCGGCAGCCCGCTGACACAGAACACGACACTCGGCAGCCCGCTGACACAGAACACGACACTCGGCAGCCCGCTGACACAGAACACGGCACTCGGCAGCCCGCTGACACAGAACACGACACTCGGCAGCCCGCTGACACAGAACACGGCACTCGGCAGCCCGCTGACACAGAACACGACACTCGGCAGCCCGCTGACACAGAACACGGCACTCGGCAGCCCGCTGACACAGAACACGACACTCGGCAGCCCGCTGACACAGAACACGACACTCGGCAGCCCGCTGACACAGAACACGGCACTCGGCAGCCCGCTGACACAGAACACGGCACTCGGCAGCCCGCTGACACAGAAGACGGCACTCGGCAGCCCGCTGACACAGAACACGACACTCGGCAGCCCGCTGACACAGAACACGACACTCGGCAGCCCGCTAACACAAAACACGACACTCGGCAGCCCGATGACACAGAACACGACACTCGGCAGCCCGCTGACACAGAACACGACACTCGGCAGCCCGCTGACACAGAACACGGCACTCGGCAGCCCGCTGACACAGAACACGGCACTCGGCATCACGCTGACACAGAACACGACACTCGGCAGCCCGCTGACACAGAACACGACACTCGGCAGCCCGCTGACACAGAACACGGCACTCGGCAGCCCGCTGACACAGAACACGACACTCGGCAGCCTGCTGCCACAGAACACGACACTCGGCAGCCCGCTGACACAGAACACGGCACTCGGCAGCTCGCTGACACAGAACACGACACTCGGCAGCCCGCTGACACAGAACACGACCCTCGGCAGCCCGGTGACACAGAACACGACACTCGGCAGTCCGCTGACACAGAACACGGCACTCGGCAGCCCGCTGACACAGAACACGACACTCGGCAGCCCGCTGACACAGAACACGGCACTCGGCAGCCCGCTGATACAGAACACGGCACTCGGCAGCCCGCTGACACAGTACACGACACTCGGCAGCCCGCTGACACAGAACACAACACTCGGCAGCCCGCTGACACAGAACACGGCACTCGGCAGCCCGCTGACACAGAACACGACACTCGGCAGCCCGCTGACACAGAACACGGCACTCGGCAGCCCGCTGACACAGAACACGGCACTCGGCAGCCCGCTGACACAGAACACGACACTCGGCAGCCCGCTGACACAGAACACGACACTTGGCAGCCCGCTGACACAGAACACGGCACTCGGCAGCCCGCTGACACAGCACACGGCACTCGGCAGCCCGCTGACACAGAACACGGCACTCGGCAGCCCGCGGACACAGTACACGGCACTCGGCAGCCCGCTGATACAGAACACAGCACTCGGCAGCCCGCTGACACAGTACACGACACTCGGCAGCCCGCTGACACAGAACACGACACTCGGCAGCCCGCTGACACAGAACACGACACTCGGCAGCCCGCTGCCACAGAACACGACACTCGGCAGCCCGCTGACACAGAACACGGCACTCGGCAGCCCGCTGACACAGAACACGACACTCGGCAGCCCGCTGACACAGAACACGGCACTCGGCAGCCCGCTGACACAGAACACGACACTCGGCAGCCCGCTGACACAGAACACGACACTCGGCAGCCCGCTGACACAGAACACGGCACTCGGCAGCCCGCTGACACAGAACACGGCACTCGGCAGCCCGCTGACACAGAACACGACACTTGGCAGCCCGCTGCCACAGAACACGACACTCGGCAGCCCGCTGACACAGAAGACGGCACTCGGCAGCCCGCTGACACAGAACACGGCACTCGGCAGCCCGCTGACACAGAACACGGCACTCGGCAGCCCGCTGACACAGTACACGGCACTCGGCAGCCCGCTGACACAGAACACGACACTCGGCAGTCCGCTGACACAGAACACGACACTCGGCAGCCCGCTGACACAGAACACGACACTCGGCAGCCCGCTGACACAGAACACGGCACTCGGCAGCCCGCTGACACAGAACACGGCACTCGGCAGCCCGCTGACACAGAACACGACACTCGGCAGCCCGCTGACACAGAACACGACACTTGGCAGCCCGCTGACACAGAACACGGCACTCGGCAGCCCGCTGACACAGAACACGACACTCGGCAGCCCGCTGACACAGAACACGACACTCGGCAGCCCGCTGCCACAGTACACGGCACTCGGCAGCCCGCTTCTGGAACACGACACTCGGCAGCCCGCTGACACAGAACACGGCACTCGGCAGCCCGCTGCCACAGAACACGGCACTCGGCAGCCCGCTGACACAGAACACGACACTCGGCAGCCCGCTGACACAGTACACGACACTCGGCAGCCCGCTGCCACAGTACTCGGCACTCGGCAGCCCGCTTCTGGAACACGACACTCGGCAGCCCGCTGACACAGAACACGGCACTCTGCAGCCCGCTGACACAGAACACGACACTCGGCAGCCCGCTGACACAGAACACGACACCCGGCAGCCCGCTGACACAGAACACGACACTCGGCAGCCCGCTGACACAGAACACGGCACTTGGCAGCCCGCTGACACAGAACACGACACTCGGCAGCCCGCTGACACAGAACACGACACTCGGCAGCCCGCTGACACAGAACACGACACTCGGCAGCCCGCTGACACAGTACACGGCACTCGGCAGCCCGCTGACACAGAACACGGCACTCGGCAGCCCGCTGACACAGTACACGGCACTCGGCAGCCCGCTGACACAGAACACGACACTCGGCAGCCCGCTGACACAGAACACGACACTCGGCAGCCCGCTGACACAGAACACGACACTCGGCAGCCCGCTGCCACAGAACACGACACTCGGCAGCCCGGTGCCACAGAACACGACACATGGCAGCCCGCTGACACAGTACACGGCACTCGGCAGCCCGCTTCTGGAACACGACACTCGGCAGCCCGCTGACACAGAACAAGGTACTCGGCAGCCCGCTGACACAGAACACGACACTCGGCAGCCCGCTGACACAGAAGACGGCACTCGGCAGCCCGCTGACACAGAACACGGCACTCGGCAGCCCGCTGACACAGAACACGGCACTCGGCAGCCCGCTGACACAGTACACGGCACTCGGCAGCCCGCTGACACAGAACACGACACTCGGCAGTCCGCTGACACAGAACACGACACTCGGCAGCCCGCTGACACAGAACACGACACTCGGCAGCCCGCTGACACAGAACACGGCACTCGGCAGCCCGCTGACACAGAACACGGCACTCGGCAGCCCGCTGACACAGAACACGACACTCGGCAGCCCGCTGACACAGAACACGACACTTGGCAGCCCGCTGACACAGAACACGGCACTCGGCAGCCCGCTGACACAGAACACGACACTCGGCAGCCCGCTGACACAGAACACGACACTCGGCAGCCCGCTGCCACAGTACACGGCACTCGGCAGCCCGCTTCTGGAACACGACACTCGGCAGCCCGCTGACACAGAACACGGCACTCGGCAGCCCGCTGCCACAGAACACGGCACTCGGCAGCCCGCTGACACAGAACACGACACTCGGCAGCCCGCTGACACAGTACACGACACTCGGCAGCCCGCTGCCACAGTACTCGGCACTCGGCAGCCCGCTTCTGGAACACGACACTCGGCAGCCCGCTGACACAGAACACGGCACTCTGCAGCCCGCTGACACAGAACACGACACCCGGCAGCCCGCTGACACAGAACACGACACCCGGCAGCCCGCTGACACAGAACACGACACTCGGCAGCCCGCTGACACAGAACACGGCACTTGGCAGCCCGCTGACACAGAACACGACACTCGGCAGCCCGCTGACACAGAACACGACACTCGGCAGCCCGCTGACACAGAACACGACACTCGGCAGCCCGCTGACACAGTACACGGCACTCGGCAGCCCGCTGACACAGAACACGGCACTCGGCAGCCCGCTGACACAGTACACGGCACTCGGCAGCCCGCTGACACAGAACACGACACTCGGCAGCCCGCTGACACAGAACACGACACTCGGCAGCCCGCTGACACAGAACACGACACTCGGCAGCCCGCTGCCACAGAACACGACACTCGGCAGCCCGGTGCCACAGAACACGACACATGGCAGCCCGCTGACACAGTACACGGCACTCGGCAGCCCGCTTCTGGAACACGACACTCGGCAGCCCGCTGACACAGAACAAGGTACTCGGCAGCCCGCTGACACAGAACACGACACTCGGCAGCCCGCTGACACAGAACACGACACTCGGCAGCCCGCTGACACAGAACACGACACTCGGCAGCCCGCTGACACAGTACACGGCACTCGGCAGCCCGCTGACACAGAACACGACACTCGGCAGCCCGCTGACACAGAACACGACACTCGGCAGCCCGCTGACACAGAACACGACACTCGGCAGCCCGCTGACACAGTACACGGCACTCGGCAGCCCGCTGACACAGAACACGGCACTCTGGAGCCCGCTGACACAGTACACGGCACTCGGCAGCCCGCTGACACAGAACACGACACTCGGCAGCCCGCTCACACAGAACACGACACTCGGCAGCCCGCTGCCACAGAACACGACACTCGGCAGCCCGCTGACACAGAACACGACACTCGGCAGCCCGCTGACACAGAACACGACACTCGGCAGCCCGCTGCCACAGAACACGACACTCGGCAGCCCGCTGACACAGAACACGACACTCGGCAGCCCGCTGACACAGAACACGACACTCGGCAGCCCGCTGATACAGAACACGGCACTCGGCAGCCCGCTGACACAGAACACGACACTCGGCAGCCCGCTGACACAGAACACGGCACTCGGCAGCCCGCTGACACAGAACACGACACTCGGCAGCCCGCTGACACAGAACACGACACTCGGCAGCCCGCTGACACAGAACACGGCACTCGGCAGCCCGCTGACACAGAACACGGCACTCGGCATCACGCTGACACAGAACACGACACTCGGCAGCCCGCTGACACAGAACACGACACTCGGCAGCCCGCTGACACAGAACACGGCACTCGGCAGCCCGCTGACACAGAACACGACACTCGGCAGCCTGCTGCCACAGAACACGACACTCGGCAGCCCGCTGACACAGAACACGACACTCGGCAGCCCGCTGATACAGAACACGGCACTCGGCAGCCCGCTGACACAGTACACGACACTCGGCAGCCCGCTGACACAGAACACAACACTCGGCAGCCCGCTGACACAGAACACGGCACTCGGCAGCCCGCTGACACAGAACACGACACTCGGCAGCCCGCTGACACAGAACACGGCACTCGGCAGCCCGCTGACACAGAACACGGCACTCGGCAGCCCGCTGACACAGAACACGACACTCGGCAGCCCGCTGACACAGAACACGACACTTGGCAGCCCGCTGACACAGAACACGGCACTCGGCAGCCCGCTGACACAGCACACGGCACTCGGCAGCCCGCTGACACAGAACACGGCACTCGGCAGCCCGCGGACACAGTACACGGCACTCGGCAGCCCGCTGATACAGAACACAGCACTCGGCAGCCCGCTGACACAGTACACGACACTCGGCAGCCCGCTGACACAGAACACGACACTCGGCAGCCCGCTGACACAGAACACGACACTCGGCAGCCCGCTGCCACAGAACACGACACTCGGCAGCCCGCTGACACAGAACACGGCACTCGGCAGCCCGCTGACACAGAACACGACACTCGGCAGCCCGCTGACACAGAACACGGCACTCGGCAGCCCGCTGACACAGAACACGACACTCGGCAGCCCGCTGACACAGAACACGACACTCGGCAGCCCGCTGACACAGAACACGGCACTCGGCAGCCCGCTGACACAGAACACGGCACTCGGCAGCCCGCTGACACAGAACACGACACTTGGCAGCCCGCTGCCACAGAACACGACACTCGGCAGCCCGCTGACACAGAAGACGGCACTCGGCAGCCCGCTGACACAGAACACGGCACTCGGCAGCCCGCTGACACAGAACACGGCACTCGGCAGCCCGCTGACACAGTACACGGCACTCGGCAGCCCGCTGACACAGAACACGACACTCGGCAGTCCGCTGACACAGAACACGACACTCGGCAGCCCGCTGACACAGAACACGACACTCGGCAGCCCGCTGACACAGAACACGACACTCGGCAGCCCGCTGACACAGAACACGACACTCGGCAGCCCGCTGACACAGAACACGACACTCGGCAGCCCGCTGACACAGAACACGACACTCGGCAGCCCGCTGACACAGAACACGACACTCGGCAGCCCGCTGACACAGAACACGGCACTCGGCAGCCCGCTTCTAGAACACGGCACTCGGCAGCCCGCTGACACAGAACACGGCACTCGGCAGCCCGCTTCTGGAACACGACACTCGGCAGCCCGCTTCTGGAACACGGCACTCGGCAGCCCGCTTCTAGAACACGGCACTCGGCAGCCCGCTGACACAGAACACGGCACTCGGCAGCCCGCTTCTGGAACACGGCACTCGGCAGCCCGCTGACACAGTACACGGCACTCGGCAGCCCACTGACACAGAACACGGCACTCGGCAGCCCGCTTATGGAACACGGCACTCGGCAGTCCGCTTCTAGAACACGGCACTCGGCAGCCCGCTTCTGGAACACGACACTCGGCAGCCCGCTTCTGGAACACGGCACTCGGCAGCCCGCTTCTGGAACACGGCACTCGGCAGCCCGCTTTTGGAACACGGCACTCGGCAGCCCGCTTCTGGAACACGGCACTCGGCAGCCCGCTTCTGGAACACGGCACTCGGCAGCCCGCTGACACAGAACACGGCACTCGGCAGCCCGCTGACACAGAACACGGCACTCGGCAGCCCGCTGACACAGAACACGGCACTCGGCAGCCCGCTGACACAGAACACGGCACTCGGCAGCCCGCTTCTGGAACACGGCACTCGGCAGCCCGCTTCTGGAACACGGCACTCGGCAGCCCGCTTCTGGAACACGACACTCGGCAGCCCGCTTCTGGAACACGACACTCGGCAGCCCGATGACACAGAACACGGCACTCGGCAGCCCGCTTCTGGAACACGGCACTCGGCAGCCCGCTTCTGGAACACGGCACTCGGCAGCCCGCTTCTGGAACACGACACTCGGCAGCCCGCTGACACAGAACACGGCACTCGGCAGCCCGCTGACACAGAACATGGCACTCGGCAGCCCGCTTCTGGAACACGGCACTCGGCAGCCCGCTTCTAGAACAGGGCACTCGGCAGCCCGCTTCTGGAACACGACACTCGGCAGCCCGCTGACACAGAACACGGCACTCGGCAGCCCGCTTCTGGAACACGACACTCGGCAGCCCGCTTCTGGAACACGACACTCGGCAGCCCGCTCACACAGAACACGGCACTCGGCAGCCCGCTTCTAGAACACGACACTCGGCAGCCCGCTGACACAGAACACGGCACTCGGCAGCCCGCTGACACAGAACACGGCACTCGGCAGCTCGCTTCTGGAACACAGCACTCGGCAGCCCGCTGACACAGAACACGGCACTCGGCAGCCCGCTTCTAGAACACGACACTCGGCAGCCCGCTGACACAGAACACGACACTCGGCAGCCCGCTGACACAGAACACGGCACTCGGCAGCCCGCTTCTAGAACACGGCACTCGGCAGCCCGCTGACACAGAACACGACACTCGGCAGCCAGCTTCTGGAACACGGCACTCGGCAGCCCGCTTCTGGAACACGGCACTCGGCAGCCCGCTTCTGGAACACGGCACTCGGCAGCCCGCTTCTGGAACACGGCACTCGGCAGCCCGCTTCTAGAACAAGGCACTCGGCAGCCCGCTGACACAGAACACGACACTCGGCAGCCCGCTGACACAGAACACGGCACTCGGCAGCCCGCTTCTAGAACACGGCACTCGGCAGCCCGCTGACACAGAACACGACACTCGGCAGCCCGCTTCTGGAACACGGCACTCGGCAGCCCACTTCTGGAACACGGCACTCGGCAGCCCGCTTCTGGAACACGGCACTCGGCAGCCCGCTTCTAGAACACGGCACTCGGCAGCCCGCTGACACAGAACACGGCACTCGGCAGCCCGCTCCTGGAACACGGCACTCGGCAGCCCGCTGACACAGAACACGGCACTCGGCAGCCCGCTTCTGGAACACGGCACTCGGCAGCCCGCTGACACAGAACACGGCACTCGGCAGCCCGCTGACACAGAACACGACACTCGGCAGCCCGCTGCCACAGAACACGACACTCGGCAGCCCGCTGACACAGAACACGACACTCGGCAGCCCGCTGACACAGAACACGACACTCGGCAGCCCGCTTCTGGAACACGACACTCGGCAGCCCGCTGACACAGAACACGACACTTGGCAGCCCGCTTCTAGAACACGGCACTCGGCAGCCCGCTGACACAGAACACGACACTCGGCAGCCCGCTGCCACAGAACACGACACTCGGCAGCCCGCTGACACAGAACACGGCACTCGGCAGCCCGCTGCCACAGAACACGACACTCGGGAGCCCGCTGACACAGAACACGACACTCGGCAGCCCGCTGACACAGAACACGACACTCGGCAGCCCGCTGCCACAGAACACGACACTCGGCAGCCCGCTTCTGGAACACGGCACTCGGCAGCCCGCTGCCACAGAACACGGCACTCGGCAGCCCGCTGACACAGAACACGACACTCGGCAGCCCGCTGACACAGAACACGACACTCGGCAGCCCGCTGACACAGAACACGGCACTCGGCAGCCCGCTGACACATAACACGACACTCGGCAGCCCGCTGCCACAGAACACGGCACTCGACAGCCCGCTGACACAGAACACGACACTCGGCAGCCCGCTGACACAGAACACGACACTCGGCAGCCCGCTGACACAGAACACGGCACTCGGCAGCCCGCTGACACAGAACACGGCACTCGGCAGCCCGCTGACACAGAACACGGCACTCGGCAGCCCGCTGACACAGAACACGGCACTCGGCAGCCCGCTGACACAGAACACGGCACTCGGCAGCCCGCTGACACAGAACACGGCACTCGGCAGCCCGCTGACACAGAACACGACACTCGGCAGCCCGCTGACACAGAACACGACACTCGGCAGCCCGCTAACACAGAACACGACACTCGGCAGCCCGCTGACACAGAACACGACACTCGGCAGCCCGCTGACACAGAACACGGCACTCGGAAGCCCGCTGACACGGAACACGGCACTCGGCAGCCCGCTGACACAGAACACGACACCCAGCAGCCCGCTGACACAGAACACGACACTCGGCAGCCCGCTGCCACAGAACACGACACTCGGCAGCCCGCTGACACAGAACACGGCACTCGGCAGCCAGCTGACACAGAACACGGCACTCGGCAGCCCGCTGACACAGAACACGGCACTCGGCAGCCCGCTGACACAGAACACGGCACTCGGCAGCCTGCTGACACAGAACACGGCACTCGGCAGCCCGCTGACACAGAAGACGGCACTCGGCAGCCCGCTGACACAGAACACGACACTCGGCAGCCCGCTGACACAGAACACGACACTCGGCAGCCCGCTGACACAAAACACGACACTCGGCAGCCCGATGACACAGAACACGACACTCGGCAGCCCGCTGACACAGAACACGACACTCGGCAGCCCGCTGACACAGAACACGGCACTCGGCAGCCCGCTGACACAGAACACGGCACTCGGCAGCCCGCTGACACAGAACACGACACTCGGCAGCCCGCTGACACAGAACACGACACTCGGCAGCCCGCTGACACAGAACACGACACTCGGCAGCCTGCTGCCACAGAACACGACACTCGGCAGCCCGCTGACACAGAACACGGCACTCGGCAGCTCGCTGACACAGAACACGACACTCGGCAGCCCGCTGTCACAGAACACGACCCTCGGCAGCCCGCTGACACAGAACACGACACTCGGCAGTCCGCTGACACAGAACACGGCACTCGGCAGCCCGCTGACACAGAACACGACACTCGGCAGCCCGCTGACACAGAACACGGCACTCGGCAGCCCGCTGATACAGAACACGGCACTCGGCAGCCCGCTGACACAGTACACGACATTTGGCAGCCCGCTGACACAGAACACAACACTCGGCAGCCCGCTGACATAGAACACGGCACTCGGCAGCCCGCTGACACAGAACACGACACTCGGCAGCCCGCTGACACAGAACACGGCACTCGGCAGCCCGCTGACACAGAACACGGCACTCGGCAGCCCGCTGACACAGAACACGGCACTCGGCAGCCCGCTGACACAGAACACGACACTCGGCAGCCCGCTGACACAGAACACGACACTTGGCAGCCCGCTGACACAGAACACGGCACTCGGCAGCCCGCTGACACAGCACACGGCACTCGGCAGCCCGCTGACACAGAACACGGCACTCGGCAGCCCGCTGACACAGTACACGGCACTCGGCAGCCCGCTGATACAGAACACGGCACTCGGCAGCCCGCTGACACAGTACACGACACTCGGCAGCCCGCTGACACAGAACACGACACTTGGCAGCCCGCTGACACAGAACACGACACTCGGCAGCCCGCTGACACAGAACACGACACTCGGCAGCCCGCTGACACAGAACACGGCACTCGGCAGCCCGCTGACACAGAACACGACACTCGGCAGCCCGCTGACACAGAACACGGCACTCGGCAGCCCGCTGAC
Organism: Chirona hameri; assembly: GCA_036785665.1. Classification (NCBI taxonomy): domain Eukaryota; kingdom Metazoa; phylum Arthropoda; class Thecostraca; order Balanomorpha; family Balanidae; genus Chirona; species Chirona hameri. The sequence continues at coordinate 27,676 of JAXIVJ010009605.1, read as the reverse complement.
ACAGAACACGACACTCGGCAGCCCGCTGACACAGAACACGACACTCGGCAGCCCGCTGACACAGAACACGGCACTCGGCAGCCCGCTGACACAGAACACGGCACTCGGCAGCCCGCTGACACAGAACACGACACTCGGCAGCCCGCTGCCACAGAACACGACACTCGGCAGCCCGCTGACACAGAAGACGGCACTCGGCAGCCCGCTGACACAGAACACGGCACTCGGCAGCCCGCTGACACAGAACACGGCACTCGGCAGCCCGCTGAGACAGAACACGACACTCAGCAGCCCGCTGACACAGAACACGGCACTCGGCAGCCCGCTGACACAGTACACGGCACTCGGCAGCCCGCTGACACAGAACACGACACTCGGCAGCCCGCTGACACAGAACACGACACTCGGCAGCCCGCTGACACAGAACACGACACTCGGCAGCCCGCTGACACAGAACACGGCACTCGGCAGCCCGCTGACACAGAACACGACACTCGGCAGCCCGCTAACACAGAACACGACACTCGGCAGCCCGCTGACACAGAACACGACACTCGGCAGCCCGCTGACACAGAACACGGCACTCGGCAGCCCGCTGACACAGAACACGACACTCGGCAGCCCGCTGACACAGTACACGGCACTCGGCAGCCCGCTGACACAGAACACGGCACTCGGCAGCCCGCTGACACAGAACACGACACTCGGCAGCCCGCTGACACAGAACACGACACTCGGCAGCCCGCTGACACAGAACACGGCACTCGGCAGCCCGCTGACACAGTACACGGCACTCGGCAGCCCGCTGACACAGAACACGACACTCGGCAGCCCGCTGACACAGAACACAACACTCGGCAGCCCGCTGACACAGAACACGACACTCGGCAGCCCGCTGACACAGTACACGACACTCGGCAGCCCGCTGACACAGAACACGGCACTCGGCAGCCCGCTGACACAGTACACGGCACTCGGCAGCCTGCTGACACAGAACACGACACTCGGCAGCCCGCTGACACAGAACACGACACTCGGCAGCCCGCTGACACAGAACACGACACTCGGCAGCCCGCTGACACAGAACACGACACTCGGCAGCCCGCTGACACAGAACACGACACTCGGCAGCCCGCTGACACAGAACACGACACTCGGCAGCCCGCTGACACAGAACACGACCCTCGGCAGCCCGCTGACACAGAACACGACACTCGGCAGCCCGCTGCCACAGTACACGGCACTCGGCAGCCCGCTTCTGGAACACGACACTCGGCAGCCCGCTGACACAGAACACGGCACTCGGCAGCCCGCTGCCACAGAACACGGCACTCGGCAGCCCGCTGAAACAGAACACGACACTCGGCAGCCCGCTGACACAGTACACGACACTCGGCAGCCCGCTGCCACAGTACACGGCACTCGGCAGCCCGCTTCTGGAACACGACACTCGGCAGCCCGCTGACACAGAACACGGCACTCTGCAGCCCGCTGACACAGAACACGACACTCGGCAGCCCGCTGACACAGAACACGACACCCGGCAGCCCGCTCACACAGAACACGACACTCGGCAGCCCGCTGACACAGAACACGGCACTCGGCAGCCCGCTGACACAGAACACGACACTCGGCAGCCCGCTGACACAGAACACGACACTCGGCAGCCCGCTGACACAGAACACGACACTCGGCAGCCCGCTGACACAGTACACGGCACTCGGCAGCCCGCTGACACAGAACACGGCACTCGGCAGCCCGCTGACACAGTACACGGCACTCGGCAGCCCGCTGACACAGAACACGACACTCGGCAGCCCGCTGACACAGAACACGACACTCGGCAGCCCGCTGACACAGAACACGACACTCGGCAGCCCGCTGCCACAGAACACGACACTCGGCAGCCCGCTGCCACAGAACACGACACTCGGCAGCCCGCTGCCACAGAACACGACACTCGGCAGCCCGCTTCTGGAACACGGCACTCGGCAGCCCGCTGCCACAGAACACGGCACTCGGCAGCCCGCTGACACAGAACACGACACTCGGAAGCCCGCTGACACAGAACACGACACTCGGCAGCCCGCTGACACAGAACACGGCACTCGGCAGCCCGCTGACACAGAACACGACACTCGGCAGCCCGCTGCCACAGAACACGGCACTCGACAGCCCGCTGACACAGAACACGACACTCGGCAGCCCGCTGACACAGAACACGACACTCGGCAGCCCGCTGACACAGAACACGGCACTCGGCAGCCCGCTGACACAGAACACGGCACTCGGCAGCCCGCTGACACAGAACACGGCACTCGGCAGCCCGCTGACACAGAACACGGCACTCGGCAGCCCGCTGACACAGAACACGGCACTCGGCAGCCCGCTGACACAGAACACGGCACTCGGCAGCCCGCTGACACAGAACACGACACTCGGCAGCCCGCTGACACAGAACACGACACTCGGCAGCCCGCTAACACAGAACACGACACTCGGCAGCCCGCTGACACAGAACACGACACTCGGCAGCCCGCTGACACAGAACACGGCACTCGGAAGCCCGCTGACACAGAACACGGCACTCGGCAGCCCGCTGACACAGAACACGACACTCGGCAGCCCGCTGACACAGAACACGACACTCGGCAGCCCGCTGCCACAGAACACGACACTCGGCAGCCCGCTGACACAGAACACGGCACTCGGCAGCCCGCTGACACAGAACACGGCACTCGGCAGCCCGCTGACACAGAACACGGCACTCAGCAGCCCGCTGACACAGAACACGGCACTCGGCAGCCCGCTGACACAGAACACGACACTCGGCAGCCCGCTGACACAGAACACGACACTCGGCAGCCCGCTAAAAAGAGAACACGGCACTCGGCAGCCCGCTGACACAGAACACGACACTGGGCAGCCCGCTGACACAGAACACGACACTCGGCAGCCCGCTGACACAGAACACGACACTCGGCAGCCCGCTGACACAGAACACGACACTCGGCAGCCCGCTGACACAGAACACGACACTCGGCAGCCCGCTTCTGGAACACGACACTCGGCAGCCCGCTGACACAGAACACGACACTCGGCAGCCCGCTTCTAGAACACGGCACTCGGCAGCCCGCTGACACAGAACACGACACTCGGCAGCCCGCTGACACAGAACACGACACTCGGCAGCCCGCTGACACAGAACACGGCACTCGGCAGCCCGCTGACACAGAACACGGCACTCGGCAGCCCGCTGACACAGAACACGGCACTCGGCAGCCCGCTGACACAGAACACGGCACTCGGCAGCCCGCTGACACAGAACACGGCACTCGGCAGCCCGCTGACACAGAACACGGCACTCGGCAGCCCGCTGACACAGAACACGACACTCGGCAGCCCGCTGACACAGAACACGACACTCGGCAGCCCGCTAACACAGAACACGACACTCGGCAGCCCGCTGACACAGAACACGACACTCGGCAGCCCGCTGACACAGAACACGGCACTCGGAAGCCCGCTGACACAGAACACGGCACTCGGCAGCCCGCTGACACAGAACACGACACTCGGCAGCCCGCTGACACAGAACACGACACTCGGCAGCCCGCTGCCACAGAACACGACACTCGGCAGCCCGCTGACACAGAACACGGCACTCGGCAGCCCGCTGACACAGAACACGGCACTCGGCAGCCCGCTGACACAGAACACGGCACTCGGCAGCCCGCTGACACAGAACACGACACTCGGCAGCCCGCTGACACAGAACACGGCACTCGGCAGCCCGCTGACACAGAACACGACACTGGGCAGCCCGCTGACACAGAACACGACACTCGGCAGCCCGCTGACACAGAACACGGCACTCGGCAGCCCGCTGACACAGAACACGACACTCGGCAGCCCGCTGACACAGAACACGGCACTCGGCAGCCCGCTGACACAGAACACGGCACTCGGCAGCCCGCTGACACAGAAAACGGCACTCAGCAGCCCGCTGACACAGAACACGGCACTCGGCAGCCCGCTGACACAGAACACGACACTCGGCAGCCCGCTGACACAGAACACGACACTCGGCAGCCCGCTTCTGGAACACGACACTCGGCAGCCCGCTGACACAGAACACGACACTCGGCAGCCCGCTTCTAGAACACGGCACTCGGCAGCCCGCTGACACAGAACACGACATTCGGCAGCCCGCTGACACAGAACACGACACTCGGCAGCCCGCTGCCACAGAACACGACACTCGGCAGCCCGCTGACACAGAACACGGCACTCGGCAGCACGCTGACACAGAACACGACACTCGGCAGCCCGCTGACACAGAACACGGCACTCGGCATCCCGCTGCAACAGAACACGACACTCGGCAGCCCGCTGACACAGAACACGACACTCGGCAGCCCGCTGACACAGAACACGACACTCGGCAGCCCGCTGCCACAGAACACGACACTCGGCAGCCCGCTTCTGGAACACGGCACTCGGCAGCCCGCTGCCACAGAACACGGCACTCGGCAGCCCGCTGACACAGAACACGACACTCGGCAGCCCGCTGACACAGAACACGAAACTCGGCAGCCCGCTGACACAGAACACGGCACTCGGCAGCCCGCTGACACATAACACGACACTCGGCAGCCCGCTGCCACAGAACACGGCACTCGACAGCCCGCTGACACAGAACACGACACTCGGCAGCCCGCTGACACAGAACACGACACTCGGCAGCCCGCTGACACAGAACACGGCACTCGGCAGCCCGCTGACACAGAACACGGCACTCGGCAGCCCGCTGACACAGAACACGGCACTCGGCAGCCCGCTGACACAGAACACGGCACTCGGCAGCCCGCTGACACAGAACACGGCACTCGGCAGCCCGCTGACACAGAACACGGCACTCGGCAGCCCGCTGACACAGAACACGACACTTGGCAGCCCGCTGACACAGAACACGACACTGGGCAGCCCGCTAACACAGAACACGACACTCGGCAGCCCGCTGACACAGAACACGACACTCGGCAGCCCGCTGACACAGAACACGGCACTCGGAAGCCCGCTGACACAGAACACGGCACTCGGCAGCCCGCTGACACAGAACACGACACCCAGCAGCCCGCTGACACAGAACACGACACTCGGCAGCCCGCTACCACAGAACACGACACTCGGCAGCCCGCTGACACAGAACACGGCACTCGGCAGCCCGCTGACACAGAACACGGCACTCGGCAGCCCGCTGACACAGAACACGGCACTCAGCAGCCCGCTGACACAGAACACGGCACTCGGCAGCCCGCTGACACAGAACACGACACTCGGCAGCCCGCTGACACATAACACGACACTCGGCAGCCCGCTGACACAGAACACGGCACTCGGCAGCCCGCTGACACAGAACACGACACTGGGCAGCCCGCTGACACAGAACACGACACTCGGCAGCCCGCTGACACAGAACACGGCACTCGGCAGCCCGCTGACACAGAACACGACACTCGGCAGCCCGCTGACACAGAACACGACACTCGGCAGCCCGCTGACACAGAACACGACACTCGGCAGCCCGCTGACACAGAACACGGCACTCGGCAGCCCGCTGACACAGAACACGACACTCGGCAGCCCGCTGACACAGAACACGACACTCGGCAGCCCGCTGACACAGAACACGGCACTCGGCAGCCCGCTGACACAGAACACGACACTCGGCAGCCCGCTGACACAGAACACGGCACTCGGCAGCCCGCTGACACAGAACACGACACTCGGCAGCTCGCTGACACAGAACACGGCACTCGGCAGCCCGCTGACACAGAACACGACACTCGGCAGCCCGCTGACACAGAACACGACACTCGGCAGCCCGATGACACAGAACACGACACTCGGCAGCCCGCTGACACAGAACACGACACTCGGCAGCCCGCTGACACAGAACACGGCACTCGGCAGCCCGCTGACACAGAACACGGCACTCGGCAGCCCGCTGACACAGAACACGACACTCGGCAGCCCGCTGACACAGAACACGACACTCGGCAGCCCGCTGACACAGAACACGGCACTCGGCAGCCCGCTGACACAGAACACGACACTCGGCAGCCTGCTGCCACAGAACACGACACTCGGCAGCCCGCTGACACAGAACACGGCACTCGGCAGCTCGCTGACACAGAACACGACACTCGGCAGCCCGCTGTCACAGAACACGACCCTCGGCAGCCCGCTGACACAGAACACGACACTCGGCAGTCCGCTGACACAGAACACGGCACTCGGCAGCCCGCTGACACAGAACACGACACTCGGCAGCCCGCAGACACAGAACACGGCACTCGGCAGCCCGCTGATACAGAACACGGCACTCGGCAGCCCGCTGACACAGAACACGGCACTCGGCAGCCCCCTGACACAGAACACGACACTCGGCAGCCCGCTGACACAGAACACGGCACTCGGCAGCCCGCTGACACAGAACACGGCACTCGGCAGCCCGCTGACACAGAACACGGCACTCGGCAGCCCGCTGACACAGAACACGACACTCGGCAGCCCGCTGACACAGAACACGACACTTGGCAGCCCGCTGACACAGAACACGGCACTCGGCAGCCCGCTGACACAGCACACGGCACTCGGCAGCCCGCTGACACAGAACACGGCACTCGGCAGCCCGCTGACACAGTACACGGCACTCGGCAGCCCGCTGATACAGAACACGGCACTCGGCAGCCCGCTGACACAGTACACGACACTCGGCAGCCCGCTGACACAGAACACGACACTCGGCAGCCCGCTGACACAGAACACGACACTCGGCAGCCCGCTGCCACAGAACACGACACTCGGCAGCCCGCTGACACAGAACACGGCACTCGGCAGCCCGCTGACACAGAACACGACACTCGGCAGCCCGCTGACACAGAACACGGCACTCGGCAGCCCGCTGACACAGAACACGACACTCGGCAGCCCGCTGACACAGAACACGACACTCGGCAGCCCGCTGACACAGAACACGGCACTCGGCAGCCCGCTGACACAGAACACGGCACTCGGCAGCCCGCTGACACAGAACACGACACTCGGCAACCCGCTGCCACAGAACACGACACTCGGCAGCCCGCTGACACAGAAGACGGCACTCGGCAGCCCGCTGACACAGAACACGGCACTCGGCAGCCCGCTGACACAGAACACGGCACTCGGCAGCCCGCTGAGACAGAACACGACACTCGGCAGCCCGCTGACACAGAACACGGCACTCGGCAGCCCGCTGACACAGTACACGGCACTCGGCAGCCCGCTGACACAGAACACGACACTCGGCAGCCCGCTGACACAGAACACGACACTCGGCAGCCCGCTGACACAGAACACGACACTCGGCAGCCCGCTGACACAGAACACGGCACTCGGCAGCCCGCTGACACAGAACACGACACTCGGCAGCCCGCTGACACAGAACACGACACTCGGCAGCCCGCTGACACAGAACACGACACTCGGCAGCCCGCTGACACAGAACACGGCACTCGGCAGCCCGCTGACACAGAACACGACACTCGGCAGCCCGCTGACACAGTACACGGCACTCGGCAGCCCGCTGACACAGAACACGGCACTCGGCAGCCCGCTGACACAGAACACGACACTCGGCAGCCCGCTGACACAGAACACGACACTCGGCAGCCCGCTGACACAGAACACGGCACTCGGCAGCCCGCTGACACAGTACACGGCACTCGGCAGCCCGCTGACACAGAACACGACACTCGGCAGCCCGCTGACACAGAACACGACACTCGGCAGCCCGCTGACACAGAACACGACACTCGGCAGCCCGCTGACACAGTACACGACACTCGGCAGCCCGCTGACACAGAACACGGCACTCGGCAGCCCGCTGACACAGTACACGGCACTCGGCAGCCTGCTGACACAGAACACGACACTCGGCAGCCCGCTGACACAGAACACGACACTCGGCAGCCCGCTGACACAGAACACGACACTCGGCAGCCCGCTGACACAGAACACGACACTCGGCAGCCCGCTGACACAGAACACGACACTCGGCAGCCCGCTGACACAGAACACGACACTCGGCAGCCCGCTGACACAGAACACGACACTCGGCAGCCCGCTGCCACAGAACACGACACTCGGCAGCGCGCTGCCACAGTACACGGCACTCGGCAGCCCGCTTCTGGAACACGACACTCGGCAGCCCGCTGACACAGAACACGACACTCGGCAGCCCGCTTCTGGAACACGACACTCGGCAGCCCGCTGCCACAGAACACGACACTCGGCAGCCCGCTGACACAGAACACGGCACTCGGCAGCACGCTGACACAGAACACGACACTCGGCAGCCCGCTGACACAGAACACGGCACTCGGCATCCCGCTGCCACAGAACACGACACTCGGCAGCCCGCTGACACAGAACACGACACTCGGCAGCCCGCTGACACAGAACACGACACTCGGCAGCCCGCTGCCACAGAACACGACACTCGGCAGCCCGCTTCTGGAACACGGCACTCGGCAGCCCGCTGCCACAGAACACGGCACTCGGCAGCCCGCTGACACAGAACACGACACTCGGCAGCCCGCTGACACAGAACACGAAACTCGGCAGCCCGCTGACACAGAACACGGCACTCGGCAGCCCGCTGACACATAACACGACACTCGGCAGCCCGCTGCCACAGAACACGGCACTCGACAGCCCGCTGACACAGAACACGACACTCGGCAGCCCGCTGACACAGAACACGACACTCGGCAGCCCGCTGACACAGAACACGGCACTCGGCAGCCCGCTGACACAGAACACGGCACTCGGCAGCCCGCTGACACAGAACACGGCACTCGGCAGCCCGCTGACACAGAACACGGCACTCGGCAGCCCGCTGACACAGAACACGGCACTCGGCAGCCCGCTGACACAGAACACGGCACTCGGCAGCCCGCTGACACAGAACACGACACTCGGCAGCCCGCTGACACAGAACACGACACTGGGCAGCCCGCTAACACAGAACACGACACTCGGCAGCCCGCTGACACAGAACACGACACTCGGCAGCCCGCTGACACAGAACACGGCACTCGGAAGCCCGCTGACACAGAACACGGCACTCGGCAGCCCGCTGACACAGAACACGACACCCAGCAGCCCGCTGACACAGAACACGACACTCGGCAGCCTGCTGCCACAGAACACGACACTCGGCAGCCCGCTGACACAGAACACGGCACTCGGCAGCCCGCTGACACAGAACACGGCACTCGGCAGCCCGCTGATACAGAACACGGCACTCAGCAGCCCGCTGACACAGAACACGGCACTCGGCAGCCCGCTGACACAGAACACGACACTCGGCAGCCCGCTGACACATAACACGACACTCGGCAGCCCGCTGACACAGAACACGGCACTCGGCAGCCCGCTGACACAGAACACGACACTGGGCAGCCCGCTGACACAGAACACGACACTCGGCAGCCCGCTGACACAGAACACGGCACTCGGCAGCCCGCTGACACAGAACACGACACTCGGCAGCCCGCTGACACAGAACACGACACTCGGCAGCCCGCTGACACAGAACACGACACTCGGCAGCCCGCTGACACAGAACACGGCACTCGGCAGCCCGCTGACACAGAACACGACACTCGGCAGCCCGCTGACACAGAACACGACACTCGGCAGCCCGCTGACACAGAACACGGCACTCGGCAGCCCGCTGACACAGAACACGACACTCGGCAGCCCGCTGACACAGAACACGGCACTCGGCAGCCCGCTGACACAGAACACGACACTCGGCAGCTCGCTGACACAGAACACGGCACTCGGCAGCCCGCTGACACAGAACACGACACTCGGCAGCCCGCTGACACAGAACACGACACTCGGCAGCCCGCTGACACAGAACACGGCACTCGGCAGCCTGCTGACACAGAACACGGCACTCGGCAGCCCGCTGACACAGAAGACGGCACTCGGCAGCCCGCTGACACAGAACACGACACTCGGCAGCCCGCTGACACAGAACACGACACTCGGCAGCCCGCTGACACAAAACACGACACTCGGCAGCCCGATGACACAGAACACGACACTCGGCAGCCCGCTGACACAGAACACGACACTCGGCAGCCCGCTGACACAGAACACGGCACTCGGCAGCCCGCTGACACAGAACACGGCACTCGGCAGCCCGCTGACACAGAACACGACACTCGGCAGCCCGCTGACACAGAACACGACACTCGGCAGCCCGCTGACACAGAACACGGCACTCGGCAGCCCGCTGACACAGAACACGACACTCGGCAGCCTGCTGCCACAGAACACGACACTCGGCAGCCCGCTGACACAGAACACGGCACTCGGCAGCTCGCTGACACAGAACACGACACTCGGCAGCCCGCTGTCACAGAACACGACCCTCGGCAGCCCGCTGACACAGAACACGACACTCGGCAGTCCGCTGACACAGAACACGGCACTCGGCAGCCCGCTGACACAGAACACGACACTCGGCAGCCCGCTGACACAGAACACGGCACTCGGCAGCCCGCTGATACAGAACACGGCACTCGGCAGCCCGCTGACACAGTACACGACACTCGGCAGCCCGCTGACACAGAACACAACACTCGGCAGCCCGCTGACACAGAACACGGCACTCGGCAGCCCGCTGACACAGAACACGACACTCGGCAGCCCGCTGACACAGAACACGGCACTCGGCAGCCCGCTGACACAGAACACGGCACTCGGCAGCCCGCTGACACAGAACACGGCACTCGGCAGCCCGCTGACACAGAACACGACACTCGGCAGCCCGCTGACACAGAACACGACACTTGGCAGCCCGCTGACACAGAACACGGCACTCGGCAGCCCGCTGACACAGCACACGGCACTCGGCAGCCCGCTGACACAGAACACGGCACTCGGCAGCCCGCTGACACAGTACACGGCACTCGGCAGCCCGCTGATACAGAACACGGCACTCGGCAGCCCGCTGACACAGTACACGACACTCGGCAGCCCGCTGACACAGAACACGGCACTCGGCAGCCCGCTGACACAGAACACGACACTCGGCAGCCCGCTGACACAGTACACGACACTCGGCAGCCCGCTGCCACAGTACACGGCACTCGGCAGCCCGCTTCTGGAACACGACACTCGGCAGCCCGCTGACACAGAACACGGCACTCTACAGCCCGCTGACACAGAACACGACACTCGGCAGCCCGCTGACACAGACCACGACACCCGGCAGCCCGCTGACACAGAACACGACACTCGGCAGCCCGCTGACACAGAACACGGCACTCGGCAGCCCGCTGACACAGAACACGACACTCGGCAGCCCGCTGACACAGAACACGACACTCGGCAGCCCGCTGACACAGAATACGACACTCGGCAGCCCGCTGACACAGTACACGGCACTCGGCAGCCCGCTGACACAGAACACGGCACTCGGCAGCCCGCTGACACAGTACACGGCACTCGGCAGCCCGCTGACACAGAACACGACACTCGGCAGCCCGCTGACACAGAACACGACACTCGGCAGCCCGCTGACACAGAACACGACACTCGGCAGCCCGCTGCCACAGAACACGACACTCGGCAGCCCGCTGCCACAGAACACGACACTCGGCAGCCCGCTTCTGGAACACGGCACTCGGCAGCCCGCTGCCACAGAACACGGCACTCGGCAGCCCGCTGACACAGAACACGACACTCGGAAGCCCCCTGACACAGAACACGACACTCGGCAGCCCGCTGACACAGAACACGGCACTCGGCAGCCCGCTGACACAGAACACGACACTCGGCAGCCCGTTGACACAGAACACGACACTCGGCAGCCCGCTGACACAGAACACGGCACTCGGTAGCCCGCTGACACAGAACACGACACTCGGCAGCCCGCTGACACAGAAGACGGCACTCGGCAGCCCGCTGACACAGAACACGGCACTCGGCAGCCCGCTGACACAGAACACGGCACTCGGCAGCCCGCTGACACAGAACACGGCACTCAGCAGCCCGCTGACACTGAACACGGCACTCGGCAGCCCGCTGACACAGAACACGGCACTCGGCAGCCCGCTGACACAGAACACGGCACTCGGCAGCCCGCTGACACAGAAGACGGCACTCGGCAGCCCGCTGACACAGAACACGACACTCGGCAGCCCGCTGCCACAGAACACGACACTCGGCAGCCCGCTGACACAGAACACGGCACTCGGCAGCCCGCTGACACAGAACACGACACTCGGCAGCCCGCTGACACAGTACACGGCACTCGGCAGCCCGCTTCTGGAACACGACACTCGGCAGCCCGCTGACACAGAACACGGCACTCGGCAGCCCGCTGCCACAGAACACGGCACTCGGCAGCCCGCTGACACAGAACACGACACTCGGCAGCCCGCTGACACAGTACACGACACTCGGCAGCCCGCTGCCACAGTACTCGGCACTCGGCAGCCCGCTTCTGGAACACGACACTCGGCAGCCCGCTGACACAGAACACGGCACTCTGCAGCCCGCTGACACAGAACACGACACTCGGCAGCCCGCTGACACAGAACACGACACCCGGCAGCCCGCTGACACAGAACACGACACTCGGCAGCCCGCTGACACAGAACACGGCACTTGGCAGCCCGCTGACACAGAACACGACACTCGGCAGCCCGCTGACACAGAACACGACACTCGGCAGCCCGCTGACACAGAACACGACACTCGGCAGCCCGCTGACACAGTACACGGCACTCGGCAGCCCGCTGACACAGAACACGGCACTCGGCAGCCCGCTGACACAGTACACGGCACTCGGCAGCCCGCTGACACAGAACACGACACTCGGCAGCCCGCTGACACAGAACACGACACTCGGCAGCCCGCTGACACAGAACACGACACTCGGCAGCCCGCTGCCACAGAACACGACACTCGGCAGCCCGCTGCCACAGAACACGACACTCGGCAGCCCGCTGACACAGTACACGGCACTCGGCAGCCCGCTTCTGGAACACGACACTCGGCAGCCCGCTGACACAGAACAAGGTACTCGGCAGCCCGCTGACACAGAACACGACACTCGGCAGCCCGCTGACACAGAACACGACACTCGGCAGCCCGCTGACACAGAACACGACACTCGGCAGCCCGCTGACACAGTACACGGCACTCGGCAGCCCGCTGACACAGAACACGACACTCGGCAGCCCGCTGACACAGAACACGACACTCGGCAGCCCGCTGACACAGAACACGACACTCGGCAGCCCGCTGACACAGTACACGGCACTCGGCAGCCCGCTGACACAGAACACGGCACTCGGCAGCCCGCTGACACAGTACACGGCACTCGGCAGCCCGCTGACACAGAACACGACACTCGGCAGCCCGCTCACACAGAACACGACACTCGGCAGCCCGCTGCCACAGAACACGACACTCGGCAGCCCGCTGACACAGAACACGACACTCGGCAGTCCGCTGACACAGAACACAACACTCGGCAGCCCGCTGCCACAGAACACGACACTCGGCAGCCCGCTGACACAGAACACGACACTCGGCAGCCCGCTGACACAGAACACGACACTCGGCAGCCCGCTGATACAGAACACGGCACTCGGCAGCCCGCTGACACAGAACACGACACTCGGCAGCCCGCTGACACAGAACACGGCACTCGGCAGCCCGCTGACACAGAACACGACACTCGGCAGCCCGCTGACACAGAACACGACACTCGGCAGCCCGCTGACACAGAACACGGCACTCGGCAGCCCGCTGACACAGAACACGGCACTCGGCATCACGCTGACACAGAACACGACACTCGGCAGCCCGCTGACACAGAACACGACACTCGGCAGCCCGCTGACACAGAACACGGCACTCGGCAGCCCGCTGACACAGAACACGACACTCGGCAGCCTGCTGCCACAGAACACGACACTCGGCAGCCCGCTGACACAGAACACGACACTCGGCAGCCCGCTGATACAGAACACGGCACTCGGCAGCCCGCTGACACAGTACACGACACTCGGCAGCCCGCTGACACAGAACACAACACTCGGCAGCCCGCTGACACAGAACACGGCACTCGGCAGCCCGCTGACACAGAACACGACACTCGGCAGCCCGCTGACACAGAACACGGCACTCGGCAGCCCGCTGACACAGAACACGGCACTCGGCAGCCCGCTGACACAGAACACGACACTCGGCAGCCCGCTGACACAGAACACGACACTTGGCAGCCCGCTGACACAGAACACGGCACTCGGCAGCCCGCTGACACAGCACACGGCACTCGGCAGCCCGCTGACACAGAACACGGCACTCGGCAGCCCGCGGACACAGTACACGGCACTCGGCAGCCCGCTGATACAGAACACAGCACTCGGCAGCCCGCTGACACAGTACACGACACTCGGCAGCCCGCTGACACAGAACACGACACTCGGCAGCCCGCTGACACAGAACACGACACTCGGCAGCCCGCTGCCACAGAACACGACACTCGGCAGCCCGCTGACACAGAACACGGCACTCGGCAGCCCGCTGACACAGAACACGACACTCGGCAGCCCGCTGACACAGAACACGGCACTCGGCAGCCCGCTGACACAGAACACGACACTCGGCAGCCCGCTGACACAGAACACGACACTCGGCAGCCCGCTGACACAGAACACGGCACTCGGCAGCCCGCTGACACAGAACACGGCACTCGGCAGCCCGCTGACACAGAACACGACACTTGGCAGCCCGCTGCCACAGAACACGACACTCGGCAGCCCGCTGACACAGAAGACGGCACTCGGCAGCCCGCTGACACAGAACACGGCACTCGGCAGCCCGCTGACACAGAACACGGCACTCGGCAGCCCGCTGACACAGTACACGGCACTCGGCAGCCCGCTGACACAGAACACGACACTCGGCAGTCCGCTGACACAGAACACGACACTCGGCAGCCCGCTGACACAGAACACGACACTCGGCAGCCCGCTGACACAGAACACGACACTCGGCAGCCCGCTGCCACAGAACACGACACTCGGCAGCCCGCTGCCACAGAACACGACACTCGGCAGCCCGCTGACACAGTACACGGCACTCGGCAGCCCGCTTCTGGAACACGACACTCGGCAGCCCGCTGACACAGAACAAGGTACTCGGCAGCCCGCTGACACAGAACACGACACTCGGCAGCCCGCTGACACAGAACACGACACTCGGCAGCCCGCTGACACAGAACACGACACTCGGCAGCCCGCTGACACAGTACACGGCACTCGGCAGCCCGCTGACATAGAACACGACACTCGGCAGCCCGCTGACACAGAACACGACACTCGGCAGCCCGCTGACACAGAACACGACACTCGGCAGCCCGCTGACACAGTACACGGCACTCGGCAGCCCGCTGACACAGAACACGGCACTCGGCAGCCCGCTGACACAGTACACGGCACTCGGCAGCCCGCTGACACAGAACACGACACTCGGCAGCCCGCTCACACAGAACACGACACTCGGCAGCCCGCTGCCACAGAACACGACACTCGGCAGCCCGCTGACACAGAACACGACACTCGGCAGCCCGCTGACACAGAACACGACACTCGGCAGCCCGCTGCCACAGAACACGACACTCGGCAGCCCGCTGACACAGAACACGACACTCGGCAGCCCGCTGACACAGAACACGACACTCGGCAGCCCGCTGATACAGAACACGGCACTCGGCAGCCCGCTGACACAGAACACGACACTCGGCAGCCCGCTGACACAGAACACGGCACTCGGCAGCCCGCTGACACAGAACACGACACTCGGCAGCCCGCTGACACAGAACACGACACTCGGCAGCCCGCTGACACAGTACACAGAAGCAGTCAATTTATGTCAATTGATGACTCATATTGCAAACTTTAGTCCATTCAGGGCACTTCAAAATTAACGCTGCCATTCTTTGCTGATATATTTACAGCTGGCGTGGAGCAGGTTTTGTTTTGTAATGCTACTAATGTAAATTCTTAGGGGCATGGTTCATAGTACGAAGATGTTTTAGCTGATATATTCGTAGGTTTATCACGATGTTTATTTTCAAAACACTTGGGTTCTAGCTTGCATTGTCAACTTTCGAACAAGCCTCCTGGCGCATGACTTGAGTCATATTTCAGGACGTAAGTCACATCATGTTGTGATTACAAGGGTTGGTGAAGTTAAGGGCACTTCGATTTACAATTCGCTGTTGATGGCACAAGCTGCACGAAATGTGGCAATAGTGGATGAGAACTTCAGCTGCCACGGTCTGTAACTTGTAACCGTATCTCGCCCGATAGAGGGTAGAGGTCATCTGAGGTCAACTGAGACCTGCAGGGGAGGGTACCTGAGACTCGCCAACCACATGCATTCGTTGAAGACAGCTGAGGTTATTGATGCCAGCCGAGATCACCAAAATCCCCAGCCGATTACCAATCGAGATCACCAAGATCACCAGCTGATCACCAGCCGAGATCACCAATATCACCAACCGAGATCACCAAGATCACCAGTCGAGATCACCAAGATCGCCAGTCGAGATCATCAGCTGATCACCAGTCGAGATCACCAAAGTTAGGCTGGGTCCTTCGCCAATGTCGCTTTTTGAATGTGCTGGCGAAGTCCAATGCACTTGTATAACCAAAGATGTCCTATTATTCAGTGCTCGTGTGATGAACATTGGTATGACAAGTATAAAATAATTCAAAATGACCCTTTCCTCGTCGTAAACGAACTGCAAGACAAACGATTCTATTCCGGTGAATTTTCGGCCACTTGGCATTATCTCATCGATTAGCGTTAAAAACGATAATTGAACGCTGATCGGTTTGATAATGGTCAGTGGCCGAAAATTCACCTGAACATAATTGTTTGTCTTGCAATTTGTTTACGACGAGGAAAAGGTCATTTTTAATCCGTTTATACTTCCCAAAGATGTCCTACTTCTGATGTCAGGTAAATCCATTTTTGCTATACTAGTTGCAAGTTGGTTGCGATAAAAAACAGAAAATCAGCATCAGCAATTAGCGCAATAAGAACCCCAACCATTTTACCTATAACGCGTCATATTTGGATTGACTTGGCTAATGCGAATGCTAACCGCGTTACCTTGTGAAAATAATGCCGACAATGTAAAACTGCTGCAGAAACGTTGTTCAAATAAAAGGAACAGCTCTAAGAATAAGTTGCAAGACAGTGTATACATATACGTCAACTTCAAAATGGAGCAAACTGAAGTCTCTCATAATGAAATTTGATAAGGCGAAAATTAGTTCATTAACAGGAGCAATACATTGCGAACTTTTCCAATAATTTCCCAAAGCTGTAGTTTCACTCGATTTAGTAGTTTTATTTGAGCGCTGTACGTTCCTTACGAACATGAATTAACAATTTAGCCTTATATTGGAAAAGGGCTACGGCATTCACAGGTGGACACCAGAAAAGATTTGTCATGTATCTGAACTTGAAATAATGGTATAATGAAATGCTATTTACTCAGATCAAATAAAAGGATATTTATTTCACCAGACATTCATTGCAATGTTTGAAGTTATGAATGCATGCAAAATGCACGCATGCAAAAATAATCATTTTTAGGAAGGGTTCGCAGTAATATCTATGCAGGCTTAATGCATGCATTGCAGGAATGCTCATTCATATCCCACGCAAGTCATTCAGACGAAAGCATATATGCGACACAGACGCTATGGTAAACAGACATTATTATGTATTTAACTTCATTATACTTTTCCACTCTTAAAGGGCCATTCATAGGTCTTCATCATACACGCGACACGCGACACACGCATACGACGAGCATACGACATCACATACACACACATATACACACGATTATGACATTGAACAATTCACGAGCTTACTGAGTGGTACTGATAATTTTGATGAAGACAATTAATAAATGGTCAGCTTTCATATCGCACTGCCGATCTGGCCCACCGCTTATAAGAGCTGTGGGTTGACTCTAAAGGAGTTGAAGAGTTGTGACCCTTGATGCCATATCGGTTAAACAGTGCACTCGCTCGATACACGAATGTTCGTTTGCCGTGATTATTTCGTGGACGAGCTAATTTAATTTCGCCCGATTGGCGTGTGTTCCGCTCGCGTACGTCTCGGTTGAACTTGAATTATAAGGCTAAAAGATGTGGTTGACCGGAAGATATCATCCTGTACAACATACATAGGTCGAAATATTCTACAAATTGACGCGCATTGAGCCATTCAAGGTTATGTAGAACGTCTGATATATGATACAACTTTTGGCGGTTAGAGGTTTTCTTAGCAGCAAAATTGAACACTTTTTGAATGATTTCTAAGCTCTCACGGTTGCCGTTCCCATACACTTGCACACAGTAGCGCAGTTGAGATAGTACAAGGGAGTCAATGAGACGAGGCATAATTCGTACAGGTAGTGCGTGTCTAGCATGGGAAAGCCCTACGAGTATACCGAAGCATCGATTCGTTACCATTCGAACGTGTTGATTCCATGAAAGTGTGCTGTCCATAATTGTTGTTGACATTAGCCGGGCGTTGACATTAGCCGGGCGGCGTCCCCTGGTCAGCAGGTCTTTCCCCGTCTGCCACGGTCTCCATGGCAACGGGAAGGGGAGCCGGGCGGGTGAAGTCGTACGCGCCGCCGCCGCGCTCATACGCGTCGGAGAAGAAGTAGTTCTGGAGAATTGACGCAGGAGTCTTGAGGGAATTAAATAACAAGCACTTCTGTTTCACTGTTGCACTGTTGAGTTAAAATGGCACCTTGTCAACTGTAATATTGACGCTTTCACCCATTTTGACTGACTCAGAACTTCTTAGAGACTGCTTGACGCAGTTAACGCAGCTCTCGAATGATAAATCTTGTAAGGTAGATTTGAAAGATATTCACAACTCACAGTACTTGCGGCGTTTCACAAAGATGAAGCTGATGATAATAAGAACGTTGACACAAATTTTCACGAGGACTATCGTTTAATTCCACCAGTAAGACAAACACTGCGGAGCGGCCGGGGGTCGCCTGTGTAGCGCACGCGCCCAGCAGGATGCCGGGCGCGCGCGCCAGACATCAATGACCATCACTGAAATTCGGTAAAAACTCTCATTTGACACACCAGCCATGTCTATACCCAAGGGGGGGGGGGGGCAAACGGGACAATCCTGAAGGACCGTACGTGCCCCCTTTGGTCGAAAAAAGTGAATGGTTTTGTGATTTTTTAAAGAAAAAAGGTTGAAAATATGCCCCTTAAAAAATATAGTGGGCCAAATCCGGTGAGTTTTTTTGGTGGGGGGTACTTTATGCCCTCCTGATCCAAAATTGCCCCCTCCTGGTGTGACTCCTGGGTACGCGACTGGCCACGTCTGCTGTACCGATCAGCACATAGCTGAGCTGTACCCCAGTGCAAGGGTGGATCCAGGGGGGGGGGGGGGGGGGGGCGAACAGGGCCATGCCCCCCCCCCCAAGCCTGTTTAAGGGGGGGGGGGGGGCAAACTATGTTTTCCCCCCCCCAAGACGTGAAATCTAATGCATGCTATATTTGCGTTTTTAGAACGGTACTGGGCATCCCAAAATTGCAGCAGTCAAAATCAAGCTAGCCACAGTCAAAAACTGGAAAATTTCGCGCCGCTTCGCGGCATGACACAAGTTTCGCAATTGCATATACAAATTTGGAAAAATTTATTCCATTAAGTGTCCTGCAGAGGCTCTCCTTGGCGGTAATTGCTGGCCCCAGGGCCAACTCTCTTCATAAAATATTATCTTTAAAGCGGGCTACATGTTTAGCTTGTCTGCCGAGTTCCGAAAAAGGCGACGCGAACGCAAAGACGCGGACTTCGGCAACCGGAAGCTGTTCCAGCGGTGCCCAACTTGTTGGCCCGAAGAGCTAATAGTGGGGACCAGGCCAGGACTATCTCCCCAAGCAATCTCCCCCAGGCTCCTCCAGATCCACAGGGACCATTTATGCGCGGAAATGTCGGTCTGCCTCTTGCTACTTTGAAACCATTTGCACCGTTACCAGTTGTTTGTTACAGTTCGGTACATAGGTATGCATACATACTACAGTTATTATTATCATATGTACTATTGAGCGCAGACTGCCACCGGCCATCGTGATTTACTATCCGAGGCTAATGTATATGAAAAACTACCTTCATTTCATCATTTTGCATCATACCGAGATGTGCAACCAGGAAAAGGGGTTACCTGAGGCTTGGCTCCACTCACGGTCTGGTTCCAATATTAAAAATGCGTTTTCCACGACCTAAAATTAAAATGTTCACGCCGCTTCGCGGCGTCACATCAGTGGCCATCGTCATAACGAAGCCATCGTCATCGTCTTCGTTTCGTCGTAACGCTGAATTGAATGAATAACATTTTTAGCTTCTTATCCTCCACAAGGCCAAGAAGCTAAAAATGCCTATGTTTCTGGGTTTTATCAGGCAAACCCGAGAAGAAAAAAAAATTCGCGCGCGGCGCTAAATAACAAGTACCTACTATAACATGCAAATCCACATTAAAAAGGTTGCAAAGGCTTAAATACACGCATAACAAATGTGGGTACATTTTTTCTCTCGTCATTTCAGCCGACCCCCCACTCAAAAATTATCGGCGACGCCCCTGGGTACAGCTGACAATTGACATAGTTTTTCTCAGTGTAAGGCAACGTCGGAACAATACAAACTGCAAGCAGGGGCGGATCCAGGGGGTGGTCGCAGCGGTCGCGGCCTCCCCCGCCAGAAGGGCGCCCCACGGGCTGTCTGTCGCCGGGGGCTGCCAGGCGCCCGGCGATGGACAGCCCGTGAGCATGCAGCGTCCCTATGGACTGTTTGGACGCCCTTTTGGGCGCCCTGTTGAAAGTAATTTACTGAGTATCAGGTCATACAGGTCATGACCTGGTCCTTTTGACCCGAGGCGCCCTTTCGGCCAGTGACGGCGCCCTTACGGCCATAGACAGCGCCCTTTCGGCCATTGACGGCGCCCTTCCGGCCAGTGACTGCGCCCTTTCGGCCATTGACGGCGCCCTTTCGGCCAGTGACGGCGCCCTTTCGGCCAGTGACGGCGCCCTTTCGGTCAGTGACGGCGCCCTTTCTTTGGAAAGCGCCCCTAAATTGGCCTGCGGCCACCCCTCCTAAAATATCCTGAATCCGCCCTTGACTGCAATCTGACATCTTTCCTTTTTCGATATCCCAAAAGGTCGAAAACCTAAAAAAAAATGGGGAAAAAAATCGAAATCGTGTGGTTGCAAAATAAAGTGGCCCAAATCCGGGGAGAAATTCGAAATTGGGGGTAGGTAAGGTCCGCTAAAAAAAACGGTTTGCCCCCCCCCCCCCAAACGGCCGGCTGGATCCGCCTTTGCCCCAGTGATCAACACATTCCATCAACACATAGCTGGGCTGTACCCCAGCGATCAACACATAGCTGAGCTGTACCCCAGTGATCAACACATAGCTGAGTTGTACCCCAGTGATCAATAACGTAACATCAACACATAGCTGAGCTGTACCCCAGTGATCAACACATTCCATTAACACATAGCTGGGCTGTACCCCAGTGATCAATAACGTAACATCAACACATAGCTGGGATGTACCCCAGCGATCAACACATTCCATCAACACATAGCTGAGCTGTACCCCAGTGATCAACACATAGCTGGGCTGTACCCCAGCGATCAACACATTCCATCAACACATAGCTGGGCTGTACCCCAGTGATCAACACATAGCTGAGCTGTACCCCAGCGATCAACACATTCCATCAACACATAGCTGAGCTGTACCCCAGTGATCAACACA
Source organism: Chirona hameri (assembly GCA_036785665.1). Taxonomy (NCBI): domain Eukaryota; kingdom Metazoa; phylum Arthropoda; class Thecostraca; order Balanomorpha; family Balanidae; genus Chirona; species Chirona hameri. The sequence continues at coordinate 5,719 of JAXIVJ010009605.1, read as the reverse complement.
TTCCATCAACACATAGCTGAGCTGTACCCCAGTGATCAATAACGTAACATCAACACATAGCTGAGCTGTACCCCAGTGATCAATAACGTAACATCAACACATAGCTGAGCTGTACCCCAGTGATCAATAACGTAACATCAACACATAGCTGAGCTGTACCCCAGTGCTCAATAACGTAACATCAACACATAGCTGGGCTGTACCCCAGTGATCAACACAGCTGAGCTGTATCCCAGTGATCAACACATTCCATTAATTGGCTCGCCGATATCGAAGTGAGCATTCGCTCCCGCTTGACCATCTCTCCTGTTCGTGGACGCGAACAGCCGGCTGATTGCGACCCTGACGCGAACATGGAGCATTAGAGCACGGCCGGCTGATGGCGACACTGACGCGAACAGCCGGCTGATGGCAACACTGACGCGAACATGGAGCATTAGAGCACGGCCGGCTGATGGCGACACTGACGCGAACAGCCGGCTGATGGCAACACTGACGCGAACATGGGAGCATTAGAGCACGGCCGGCTGATGGCAACACTGACGCGAACATGGAGCATTGGAGCACGGGCCGGCTGATGGCGACACTGACGCGAACAGCCGGCTGATGGCGACACTGACGCGAACAGCCGGCTGATGGCGACACTGACGCGAACAGCCGGCTGATGGCAACACTGACGCGAACATGGAGCATTAGAGCACGGCCGGCTGATGGCGACACTGACGCGAACATGGAGCATTAGAGCACGGCCGGCTGATGGCAACACTGACGCGAACATGGAGCATTAGAGCACGGCCGGCTGATGGCGACACTGACGCGAACATGGAGCATTAGAGCACGGCCGGCTGATGGCAACACTGACGCGAACATGGAGCATTTAGAGCACGCCGGCTGATGGCGACACTGACGCGAACATGGAGCATTAGAGCACGGCCGCTGAGTGGCGCCTCTCGTCCTCATGCTCTCCCATTCCGATCGGCTCTTCATCCCGACAGAAGTAATGAGAGCCTGCGCCACCCGGGAAGAGAGGGGATGTGGGAGGCGGGGGGGGGGGGGATGCTGCTCGGGTGAACTCGACTCGGCGTCAGTCCGATGTCATCGTCCCTTGCCCGATGGACCGAGGACCGGAACCGACTGATAAATAAAAGCCACGGGCCGGTGGATGGGCGGGACGATGCCGCCTACAGATCCGGGAGCGGAGCGGTAGTGGAGGCGGACCGAGCTGTTCCAGCGAGGCGCGGAAATCGAGCCGCCACCGCCCGCTCGTGTCACCCGGCGCGGAATTCGAGCCGCCGCCGCCTGCTCGTGGTCAGCCGAGGAGACGCAGCTGAAGGACGAGGGACGTCTTGTATGAATTGTCAATAATTTCTTCATGTGAGCAGGACGGGTTGAAGACTGAAGTTCAATGCTGCAGTTTCTTGCAGCCGATAAAGCTGATGTAAGATAGTCTATAAAGCTGATGTCTCATAATACCAGTACGACGCCGAAGTTGGCGATGAACGAGCGAGCGCGAATCAAATGCATGGTGAATTTCAGCTCCATCGGGCAAGTAGTTTCTGAGATACAAAAAGGGTACGCACGTGCGGACGTTCAGAAGCACCCCACCCCTGACTTGTGGAAAGTGGCGGCTGAGAGGTCCCTAACCACAGCACAAAATTTGAACACAATCGGCTCAGACATTCCTGCGATATAGAATAGGGGTGCGCACGTGCGCACGTGTAGAGGCACCCCATCTCTCACTTGTGGAAAGTGGCGGCTGAGGGTCCCTAACCACACACCCAAATTTGAACACAATCGCCTCAGCCGCTTGCGGAGTTATTGCGAGGAAACAACTTCCAACACCCCTCACGCGGCACGCGCCACGCGCAGTGGTCGCCACTCGCGTGAGTCGACGCGCCACTCGCGTGAGTCGACACTGGTCTCAAACAGCGTAGGTTGGATGGGGCTTGCTCAGCAAAGAAGCCCGCTTGTCAATCGGACGTGCGGTTGCAGAGATATTAGCTTGTCAAAAGCGTCGCCACGGGTCGGGCCGGGTCGGGTTGGGCCGCTCATATTCAGAATTTGCCCATATCGCTCGGCTCGTAATGAAGAAAAGGTTTTCAGGACGACATACGTGGTTGTATTCGGTAACTTCGGTACTTTTGGTGTTAACTGTTCAGAATGGTTTGATGTTTAGTACTGGACATTCTTCAGCTAATACAGCTGATCTAGGAGCGGCTATAACATTGATATCTCTTCATCAAATAAAGAAGAGGTGTTTTTCCATTACCTCCAAAATATTCCATTTCAATGCAGCGTCAGTCCGTAAGATAAGTCCATAGGATAAGTTTTTAGTTTCCAGCAGCTGTTGATTTTAAATATGTATACGTACTCTACAGTCTATAAGTAGGTACTAAGACAAAGTATATACATAATATGTATGACTGTCACCATCAGGGAGTGGAAACGACTTCGCTTCCTGCAACATTTCTTGGAAGATAGACTTAAAGGGAATAGTTCACCTTGAACATGGGATTTTGAACTGAGATAGCAGATTTGTAGAGCAGATCGAAACACAGGTTGTGTGTGAAAGAATTACCTCGCTACGCTACGCTAAGTAATTTCGGCACAGGACTAGCGGGCCCCTTTTAGAAGGCGCTGTTTTGGGGCACGAAACTTGTTTCGGGTCCTCACAACGGTTGTTTACGTTACCAGCAGCCGGCGTATATATGCCTAGTCCGTCGTTATTGTGTGCAATAGTTTCCATATCCAAGCTACCATATGGCATGACGTCATAATTGTCATGAAGTGTTTTTGTGGCAATGAAGGAGAAAAGAGAAACATGCCCCATTTTTCGACCGGGTATCCATCCATCGTCCAAACAAATGCCATATTGTTTTTCAGCTTGAAATACCCCGTATAGCCAAATTTCAAGACAACTTCAAGGTGACCTATTCCCTTTAAATCTTCAGACATTTACCAGTCTACAATTTCTCAGGCGATTCATAACCATTACTATATGATTTAGAGAACATGTGATGTAATTGACACATGCCTTAGACCCACCACACATCAGCTGATGATAACATATGAAATAATAGCCTCGTGCACCTCAGACAGGGCTCAATAAAACTCCTGCTCACCTTGAGACAGTCTACCCCCCCCCCCCCCTCCCCCCCCCCCCCCACCTCCCCCCCGGCCCGCTCAGACTGCCTGACACAGGCGGCGTCGCGGCGTATGTCCGCCCCAGACAGCGTGGCGGGACGGCGGCCGTGCTGACGGCCGGGATCTGAGCCGTCCTGAGCCGTCTCCGCCGCGTCCGCCGCGTCGGTCGTCGGTGTCGACTATACCTCCCACCGGTGTCGACGGAGCGGCCAGTCGGTGTGCAGCACGCACAGCCGTCGGAGGCGACGGGCGGACGGGCGACAGACGCCCCCGCCGAGCCGGCGGCGAGTCACCGGCGGCCCCGCTGACCGAGCAAGCCCCACGAGCCAGCTGTGGTCGGGTCGTCACCCGCAGTGCACCACAGCTGCACCGTGACCTGCGGAACTGGCGCTGCATTAGCCGTGGCAGGAGAACAGGTGTGCGGTTAGTCACAAGGGAACGCCGGCAGCTCGCGTCGGCACTCTCTATCGACCGAGTTGAGCGAGGCAGAGACAGGCCGCACAGGTTTCGTCGCGTGTCGGTTACTCTTCGACGCTCAGTGGGGCGAAGACATAGGCGGGCCGCGGAGGTTTGGACTAGCTACTCGCGCTGAAGCAGTCGTTTCCCGGGCCGGCGCTCCAGGGGATGTGCGCGATGGCCGCTCCGACGGATCAGGACGAGTTCGAGATCATGAAGACAGCTACCGCTCCTCTTCTGCCAACCTGGTGCTGAGTGACGCGATGCAGAAGCTGGCGGAGGATGAGGAGGAGGCGGAGCCGCCCCGCAGTCCGCGCCAGGCGCGCTGCTCGGAGCCGTTCCACTGTTCCGGCCAGCCGAGCCATCACGACGTCCTCGGCTATGGAGCGGCGGAGGACGCAGCCGGGCCACAGACCGGTCTCCGAGTCCTCTGACTTCGCGGAGTCCCGAGGAGTCCGCGGAGTCCGAGGAGTCCCCGCAGTCCGAAGAGTCCGCACAGCTCCTGCAGCCCAAACGTGTCGCGCTCGCCGTCACCGCACCCGGGCAGGTGAGTGATGCTGACACTGATCAGAATTGTAGTTCTGATTTGTAAATCAGTACGCTTCCAACACAACAATCCAGCGACCACGTGTCGCGGCAGACAGAGAGCGGTTCCGTCGTGTCTCGTGAGCGTTCTGTCGTGAGCTGGTTCCGTCGTGTCTCGTGAGCGGTTCTGTCGTGAGCGGTTCCGTCGTGTCTCGTGAGCGGTTCTGTCGTGAGCGGTTCCGTCGTGTCTCGTGAGCGGTTCTGTCGTGAGCGGTTCCGTCGTGTCTCGTGAGCGGTTCTGTCGTGAGCGGTTCCGTCGTGTCTCGTGAGCGGTTCTGTCGTTGAGCGGTTCTGTCTTATCATCGAACACATTCAGTGCGCTTTTATTACACCAGGAAATTTTCGCCAACCAGATTTATAATATCACTAAAATACTGACTTAAAGATAAAACATAAATACAGATCGTCTTAACTCTCGCCCCAACGGGAGCTTTTCACATTCGCCCTACGCGGGGAGGGCTGACAGGCCCCCTGTTAACTTCCAAACAAGCAACGTATAGCAATGCGGTAAGAACCAGCATGTGCCAGTCATGAGAGAATCTAACAGTATGCGATTTTAGGTTTCAGGTCAACGGGTGACCTTCCCAGGTCAAGTGAATGACGTCGGATTTACCATGTCCAGAACGGTGATTTTGATCTTCAGAAAAATCTCAAAATTACAAATTTATAAATGTAAATAAAAAGGCATGTTCCTATACCAGTTTTGGCTCAGAAATACAGAGAAGGTAATTATTTGTTCGTATCTTGTCATTAAAAGTCAAAAAAGTAATTAAAAAAATTACGTCATCAGTTTCTTACACTTAGGGAGCCATCACTCAGTCAAAATAAAGATATTGGGTTTGAAATTTGGTATGAGTATTGCCCATACTCATTTCTCTCACATTTAATCCGGTTTTTCTAATATCTTTGAAAATTTGGATTTTGTGGGGATTGTTCCCAAAAACATTTTTTTAAACAAATTTAGGGGTCAAAAACCCAACATTTTGAAAATCCGAGATTGTCATTTTAAAGGAGAATGCCATTTTGTATCTTGGTGAATTGCGTTTGCAATTTCCTTTAAAAATCTGTTTTCTACCATTTTTCAAATATTCCTCTTTTCCACCAACATGACCGTCATAAAAACATGGATGAACCTCCCAAACCGATTAACCAATTTCAATTACATTTTTACAGCATACGATAATTGTTGCAAACTTATCTAGCAAAAATTTCAAGCAAGATGCGCTTTACGTGTAAAAAACTATTTAAGAAAAACCTCAGGGGGGGGGGGCTGTCAGGCCCCGTAGGGCGAGGGTTAATCTATGCGATAGATATTGATTCCATATAAATAACCATGGACAGCGAGGCTTACACGGTCTTTCTCTGAATACCGTATGGACAGCGGAGGAAAATATTGTATACAATATTTTTAACATATTTATAGCGGAGATATGCATCACAGCCTACGGAAATTATACATCCACGGGTGCGGTGCAGACAGTCGCATTCCCCAGGTGAAATGGCGGCAGTAATATGGGCTTTGTTGACTCTGACG
>JAXIVJ010009604.1:0-45000 GCA_036785665.1 Chirona hameri | reverse complement strand
ACGGTTCGCCCGGGGCCAGAACGGAGCACGGCATGGGCATCCGATCACATTGGTTTGCCTCTTACAACATGCCCTGATCAGATTGTCTTGCCTCTAGTACAGTATAAATTAAACAGACTAGATCGATTACTAGATGTCAGCTATATGTCAGACTAGATGTCAGCTAAGATATACCTGTATGTGTTTGTTCAGACTCCTCGTATGTCAGCTAAGATATACCTGTATGTGTTTGTTCAGACTCCTCATGTGTCAGCTAAGAGATACCTGTATGTGTTTGTTCAGACTCCTCGTATGTCAGCTAAGATATACCTATATGTGTTTGTTCAGACTCCTCATGATTCAGCTAAGAGATACCTGTATGTGTTTGTTCAGACTCCTCATGTGTCAGCTAAGGGATACCTGTATGTGTTTGTTCAGACTCCTCATGTGTCAGCTGAGAGATACCTGTATGTGTTTGTTCAGACTCCTCATGTGTCAGCTGAGAGATACCTGTATGTGTTTGTTCAGACTCCTCATGTGTCAGCTAAGATATACCTGTATGTGTTTGTTCAGACTCCTCATGTGGCAGCTGTGAGATACCTGTATGTGTTTGTTCAGACTCCTCATGTGTCAGCTGAGAGATACCTGTATGTGTTTGTTCAGACTCCTCATGTGTCAGCTGAGAGATACCTGTGTGTGTGTGTGTGTGTGTGTGTGTGTGTGTGTGTGTGTGTTCAGACTCCTCGTATGTCAGCTGAGAGATACCTGTATGTGTTTGTTCAGACTCCTCATGTGTCAGCTAAGATATACCTGTATGTGTTTGTTCAGACTCCTCATGTGTCAGCTGTGAGATACCTGTATGTGTTTGCTCAGACTCCTCGTATGTCAGCTGTGAGATACCTGTATCTGTTTGTTCAGACTCCTCGTATGTCAGCTGAGAGATACTTGTATGTGTTTGTTCAGACTCCTCGTATGTCAACTGAGAGATACTTGTATGTGTTTGTTCAGACTCCTCATGTGTCAGCTAAGAGATACCTGTATGTGTTTGTTCAGACTCCTCATGTGTCAGCTGAGAGATACTTGTATGTGTTTGTTCAGACTCCTCGTATGTCAGCTGAGAGATACCTGTATGTGTTTGTTCAGACTCATCATGTGTCAGCTGAGAGATACTTGTATGTGTTTGTTCAGACTCCTCGTATGTCAGCTGAGAGATACCTGTATGTGTTTGTTCAGACTCCTCATGTGTCAGCTGAGAGATACCTGTATGTGTTTGTTCAGACTCCTCGTATGTCAGCTGAGAGATACCTGTATGTGTTTGTTCAGACTCCTCATGTGTCAGCTGAGAGATACCTGTATGTGTGTCTGTTCAGACTCCTCATGTGTCAGCTGAGAGATACCAGTATGTGTTTGTTCAGACTCCTCATGTGTCAGCTGAGAGATACCAGTATGTGTCTGTTCAGACTCCTCATGTGTCAACTGAGAGATACCTGTATGTGTTTGTTTAGACTCCTCATGTGTCAGCTGAGAGATACTTGTATGTGTTTGTTCAGACTCCTCGTATGTCAGCTAAGATATACCTGTATGTGTTTGTTCAGACTCCTCATGTGTCAGCTGAGAGATACCTGTATGTGTTTGTTCAGACTCCTCGTATGTCAGCTGAGAGATACCTGTATGTGTTTGTTCAGACTCCTCATGTGTCAGCTGAGAGATACCTGTATGTGTTTGTTCAGACTCCTCATGTGTCAGCTGTGAGATACCTGTATGTGTTTGTTCAGACTCCTCATGTGTCAGCTGAGAGATACCTATATGTGTTTGTTCCGACTCCTCGTATGTCAGCTGAGAGATACCAGTATGTGTTTGTTCAGACTCCTCATGTGTCAGCTGAGAGATACCTTTATGTGTTTGTTCAGACTCCTCATGTGTCAGCTGAGAGATACCTGTATGTGTTTGTTCAGACTCCTCATGTGTCAGCTGAGAGATACCTGTATGTGTTTGTTCAGACTCCTCATGCGTCAGCTAAGAGATACCTGTATGTGTTTGTTCAGACTCCTCATGTGTCAGCTGAGAGATACCTGTATGTGTTTGTTCAGACTCCTCATGTGTCAGCTGAGAGATACCTGTGTGTGTGTGTTCAGACTCCTCATGTGTCAGCTGTGAGATACCTGTATGTGTTTGTTCAGACTCCTCGTATGTCAGCTGAGAGATACCTGTATGTGTTTGTTCAGACTTCTCATGTGTCAGCTGAGAGATACCTGTATGTGTTTGTTCAGACTCCTCATGTGTCAGCTGAAAGATACTTGTATGTGTTTGTTCAGACTCCTCGTATGTCAGCTGAGAGATACCTGTATGTGTTTGCTCAGACTCCTCGTATGTCAGCTGAGAGATACCTGTATGTGTTTGTTCAGACTCCTCATGTGTCAGCTGAGAGATACCAGTATGTGTCTGTTCAGACTCCTCATGTGTCAGCTGAGAGATACCTGTATGTGTTTGTTCAGACTCCTCGTATGTCAGCTGAGAGATACCTGTATGTGTTTGTTCAGACTCCTCATGTGTCAGCTGAGAGATACCTGTATGTGTTTGTTCAGACTCCTCATGTGTCAGCTAAGAGATACCTGTATGTGTTTGTTCAGACTCCTCATGTGTCAGCTAAGAGATACCTGTATGTGTTTGTTCAGACTCCTCATGTGTCAGCTAAGAGATACCTGTATGTGTTTGTTCAGACTCCTCATGTGTCAGCTGAGAGATACCTGTATGTGTTTGTTCAGACTCCTCATGTGTCAGCTGAGAGATACCTGTATGTGTTTGTTCAGACTCCTCATGTGTCAGCTGAGAGATACCTGTATGTGTTTGTTCAGACTCCTCATGTGTCAGCTGTGAGATACCTGTATGTGTTTGTTCAGACTCCTCGTATGTCAGCTGAGAGATACATGTATGTGTTTGTTTGTTCAGACTCCTCATGTGTCAGCTGAGAGATACCTGTATGTGTTTGTTCAGACTCCTCGTATGTCAGCTGAGAGATACCTGTATGTGTTTGTTCAGACTACTCATGTGTCAGCTGAGAGATACCTGTATGTGTTTGTTCAGACTCCCCATGTGTCAGCTGAGAGATACCTGTATGTGTTTGTTCAGACTCCTCATGTGTCAGCTGAGAGATACCTGTATGTGTTTGTTCAGACTCCTCATGTGTCAGCTGAGAGATACCTGTATGTGTTTGTTCAGACTCCTCATGTGTCAGCTGTGAGATACCTGTATGTGTTTGTTCAGACTCCTCGTATGTCAGCTGAGAGATACATGTATGTGTTTGTTCAGACTCCTGATGTGTCAGCTGAGAGATATCTGTATGTGTTTGTTCAGACTCCTCATGTGTCAGCTGAGAGATACCTGTATGTGTTTGTTCAGACTTCTCATGTGTCAGCTAAGAGATACCTGTATGTGTTTGTTCAGACTCCTCATGTGTCAGCTGAGAGATATTTGTATGTGTTTGATCAGACTCCTCATGTGTCAGCTGAGAGATACCTGTATGTGTTTGTGCAGACTCCTCATGTGTCAGCTGAGAGATACCTGTATGTGTTTGTTCAGACTCCTCATGTGTCAGCTGAGAGATACATGTATGTGTTTGTTCAGACTCCTCATGTGTCAGCTGAGAGATACCTGTATGTGTTTGTTCAGACTCCTCATGTGTCAGCTGTGAGATACCTGTATGTGTTTGTTCAGACTCCTCATGTGTCAGCTGAGAGATACCTGTATGTGTTTGTTCAGACTCCTCATGTGTCAGCTGTGAGATACCTGTATGTGTTTGTTCAGACTCCTCGTATGTCAGCTGAGAGATACCTGTATGTGTTTGTTCAGACTCCTCATGTGTCAGCTGAGAGATACCTGTATGTGTTTGTTCAGACTTCTCATGTGTCAGCTAAGAGATACCTGTATGTGTTTGTTCAGACTCCTCATGTGTCAGCTGAGAGATATTTGTATGTGTTTGATCAGACTCCTCATGTGTCAGCTGAGAGATACCTGTATGTGTTTGTGCAGACTCCTCATGTGTCAGCTGAGAGATACCTGTATGTGTTTGTTCAGACTCCTCATGTGTCAGCTGAGAGATACCTGTATGTGTTTGTTCAGACTCCTCATGTGTCAGCTGAGAGATACCTGTATGTGTTTGTTCAGACTCCTCATGTGTCAGCTGAGAGATACCTGTATGTGTTTGTTCAGACTCCTCATGTGTCAGCTGAGAGATACCTGTATGTGTTTGTTCAGACTCCTCATGTGTCAGCTGAGAGATACCTGTATGTGTTTGTTCAGACTCCTCATGCGTCAGCTAAGAGATACCTGTATGTGTTTGTTCAGACTCCTCATGTGTCAGCTGAGAGATACCTGTATGTGTTTGTTCAGACTCCTCATGTGTCAGCTGAGAGATACCTGTGTGTGTGTGTTCAGACTCCTCATGTGTCAGCTGTGAGATACCTGTATGTGTTTGTTCAGACTCCTCGTATGTCAGCTGAGAGATACCTGTATGTGTTTGTTCAGACTTCTCATGTGTCAGCTGAGAGATACCTGTATGTGTTTGTTCAGACTCCTCATGTGTCAGCTGAAAGATACTTGTATGTGTTTGTTCAGACTCCTCGTATGTCAGCTGAGAGATACCTGTATGTGTTTGCTCAGACTCCTCGTATGTCAGCTGAGAGATACCTGTATGTGTTTGTTCAGACTCCTCATGTGTCAGCTGAGAGATACCAGTATGTGTCTGTTCAGACTCCTCATGTGTCAGCTGAGAGATACCTGTATGTGTTTGTTCAGACTCCTCGTATGTCAGCTGAGAGATACCTGTATGTGTTTGTTCAGACTCCTCATGTGTCAGCTGAGAGATACCTGTATGTGTTTGTTCAGACTCCTCATGTGTCAGCTGTGAGATACCTGTATGTGTTTGTTCAGACTCCTCGTATGTCAGCTGAGAGGTACCTGTATGTGTTTGTTCATACTCCTCATGTGTCAGCTGAGAGATACCTGTATGTGTTTGTTCAGACTCCTCATGTGTCAGCTGAGAGATACCTGTATGTGTTTGTTCAGACTCCTCATGTGTCAGCTAAGAGATACCTGTATGTGTTTGTTCAGACTCCTCATGTGTCAGCTAAGAGATACCTGTATGTGTTTGTTCAGACTCCTCATGTGTCAGCTGAGAGATACCTGTATGTGTTTGTTCAGACTCCTCATGTGTCAGCTGAGAGATACCTGTATGTGTTTGTTCAGACTCCTCATGTGTCAGCTGAGAGATACCTGTATGTGTTTGTTCAGACTCCTCATGTGTCAGCTGTGAGATACCTGTATGTGTTTGTTCAGACTCCTCGTATGTCAGCTGAGAGATACATGTATGTGTTTGTTTGTTCAGACTCCTCATGTGTCAGCTGAGAGATACCTGTATGTGTTTGTTCAGACTCCTCGTATGTCAGCTGAGAGATACCTGTATGTGTTTGTTCAGACTACTCATGTGTCAGCTGAGAGATACCTGTATGTGTTTGTTCAGACTCCCCATGTGTCAGCTGAGAGATACCTGTATGTGTTTGTTCAGACTCCTCATGTGTCAGCTGAGAGATACCTGTATGTGTTTGTTCAGACTCCTCATGTGTCAGCTGAGAGATACCTGTATGTGTTTGTTCAGACTCCTCATGTGTCAGCTGTGAGATACCTGTATGTGTTTGTTCAGACTCCTCGTATGTCAGCTGAGAGATACATGTATGTGTTTGTTCAGACTCCTGATGTGTCAGCTGAGAGATACCTGTATGTGTTTGTTCAGACTCCTCATGTGTCAGCTGAGAGATACCTGTATGTGTTTGTTCAGACTTCTCATGTGTCAGCTAAGAGATACCTGTATGTGTTTGTTCAGACTCCTCATGTGTCAGCTGAGAGATATTTGTATGTGTTTGATCAGACTCCTCATGTGTCAGCTGAGAGATACCTGTATGTGTTTGTGCAGACTCCTCATGTGTCAGCTGAGAGATACCTGTATGTGTTTGTTCAGACTCCTCATGTGTCAGCTGAGAGATACATGTATGTGTTTGTTCAGACTCCTCATGTGTCAGCTGAGAGATACCTGTATGTGTTTGTTCAGACTCCTCATGTGTCAGCTGTGAGATACCTGTATGTGTTTGTTCAGACTCCTCATGTGTCAGCTGAGAGATACCTGTATGTGTTTGTTCAGACTCCTCATGTGTCAGCTGTGAGATACCTGTATGTGTTTGTTCAGACTCCTCGTATGTCAGCTGAGAGATACCTGTATGTGTTTGTTCAGACTCCTCATGTGTCAGCTGAGAGATACCTGTATGTGTTTGTTCAGACTTCTCATGTGTCAGCTAAGAGATACCTGTATGTGTTTGTTCAGACTCCTCATGTGTCAGCTGAGAGATATTTGTATGTGTTTGATCAGACTCCTCATGTGTCAGCTGAGAGATACCTGTATGTGTTTGTGCAGACTCCTCATGTGTCAGCTGAGAGATACCTGTATGTGTTTGTTCAGACTCCTCATGTGTCAGCTGAGAGATACCTGTATGTGTTTGTTCAGACTCCTCATGTGTCAGCTGAGAGATACCTGTATGTGTTTGTTCAGACTCCTCATGTGTCAGCTGAGAGATACCTGTATGTGTTTGTTCAGACTCCTCATGTGTCAGCTGAGAGATACCTGTATGTGTTTGTTCAGACTCCTCGTATGGCGTATACCGGATACCGGAGAACATCCCTGCTCTGCCCGCCCGGGCACAGGAGCCAGCCGCGCCGCTCGGCAGCTCCAGAAGAAACGCAGACATCCCGCTCCGGGCCTTCAACCACATCGTACCGATTGAACAGGTCAGACCCACACGACAACACTGTCGCCGGAGCCTGCCTACCGATTGTACCGATTGAACAGGTCAGACCCACACGACAACACTGTCGCCGGAGCCTGCCTACCGATCGTACCGATTGAACAGGTCAGACCCACACGACAAAACTGTCGCCGGAGCCTGCCTACCGATCGTACCGATTGAACAGGTCAGACCCACACGACAACACTGTCGCCGGAGCCTGCCTACCACATCGTACCGATTGAACAGGTCAGACCCACACGGCAACACTGTCGCCGGAGCCTGCCTACCGATAGTGAGAGAAACGCAGACATCCCGCTCCGGGCCTTCAACCACATCGTACCGATTGAACAGGTCAGACCCACACGGCAACACTGTCGCCGGAGCCTGCCTACCGATCGTACCGATTGAACAGGTCAGACCCACACGACAACACTGTCGCCGGAGCCTGCCTACCACATCGTACCGATTGAACAGGTCAGACCCACACGACAACACTGTCGCCGGAGCCTGCCTACCGATCGTACCGATTGAACAGGTCAGACCCACACGACAACACTGTCGCCGGAGAAACGCATACCACATCGTACCGATTGAACAGGTCAGACCCACACGACAACACTGTCGCCGGAGCCTGCCTACCGATTGTACCGATTGAACAGGTCAGACCCACACGACAACACTGTCCCGGAGCCTGCCTACCACATCGTACCGATTGAACAGGTCAGACCCACACGGCAACACTGTCGCCGGAGCCTGCCTACCGATAGTGAGAGAAACGCAGACATCCCGCTCCGGGCCTTCAACCACATCGTACCGATTGAACAGGTCAGACCCACACGACAACACTGTCGCCGGAGCCTGCCTACCACATCGTACCGATTGAACAGGTCAGACCCACACGACAACACTGTCGCCGGAGCCTGCCTACCGATCGTACCGATTGAACAGGTCAGACCCACACGACAACACTGTCGCCGGAGCCTGCCTACCGATAGTGAGAGAAACGCAGACATCCCGCTCCGGGCCTTCAACCACATCGTACCGATTGAACAGGTCAGACCCACACGACAACACTGTCGCCGGAGCCTGCCTACCGATCGTACCGATTGAACAGGTCAGACCCACACGACAACACTGTCGCCGGAGCCTGCCTACCGATTGTACCGATTGAACAGGTCAGACCCACACGACAACACTGTCGCCGGAGCCTGCCTACCGATCGTACCGATTGAACAGGTCAGACCCACACGACAACACTGTCGCCGGAGCCTGCCTACCACATCGTACCGATTGAACAGGTCAGACCCACACGACAACACTGTCGCCGGAGCCTGCCTACCGATCGTACCGATTGAACAGGTCAGACCCACACGACAACACTGTCGCCGGAGCCTGCCTACCGATTGTACCGATTGAACAGGTCAGACCCACACGACAACACTGTCGCCGGAGCCTGCCTACCACATCGTACCGATTGAACAGGTCAGACCCACACGACAACACTGTCGCCGGAGCCTGCCTACCGATTGTACCGATTGAACAGGTCAGACCCACACGACAACACTGTCGCCGGAGCCTGCCTACCACATCGTACCGATTGAACAGGTCAGACCCACACGACAACACTGTCGCCGGAGAAACGCATACCACATCGTACCGATTGAACAGGTCAGACCCACACGACAACACTGTCGCCGGAGCCTGCCTACCGATTGTACCGATTGAACAGGTCAGACCCACACGACAACACTGTCGCCGGAGCCTGCCTACCACATCGTACCGATTGAACAGGTCAGACCCACACGACAACACTGTCGCCGGAGAAACGCATACCACATCGTACCGATTGAACAGGTCAGACCCACACGACAACACTGTCGCCGGAGCCTGCCTACCACATCGTACCGATTGAACAGGTCAGACCCACACGACAACACTGTCGCCGGAGCCTGCCTACCGATCGTACCGATTGAACAGGTCAGACCCACACGACAACACTGTCGCCGGAGAAACGCATACCACATCGTACCGATTGAACAGGTCAGACCCACACGACAACACTGTCGCCGGAGCCTGCCTACCGATCGTACCGATTGAACAGGTCAGACCCACACGACAACACTGTCGCCGGAGCCTGCCTACCGATCGTACCGATTGAACAGGTCAGACCCACACGACAACACTGTCGCCGGAGCCTGCCTACCACATCGTACCGATTGAACAGGTCAGACCCACACGACAACACTGTCGCCGGAGCCTGCCTACCACATCGTACCGATTGAACAGGTCAGACCCACACGACAACACTGTCGCCGGAGCCTGCCTACCGATCGTACCGATTGAACAGGTCAGACCCACACGACAACACTGTCGCCGGAGCCTGCCTACCGATCGTACCGATTGAACAGGTCAGACCCACACGACAACACTGTCGCCGGAGCCTGCCTACCACATCGTACCGATTGAACAGGTCAGACCCACACGACAACACTGTCGCCGGAGCCTGCCTACCGATCGTACCGATTGAACAGGTCAGACCCACACGACAACACTGTCGCCGGAGCCTGCCTACCGATCGTACCGATTGAACAGGTCAGACCCACACGACAACACTGTCGCCGGAGCCTGCCTACCGATCGTACCGATTGAACAGGTCAGACCCACACGACAACACTGTCGCCGGAGCCTGCCTACCACATCGTACCGATTGAACAGGTCAGACCCACACGACAAAACTGTCGCCGGAGCCTGCCTACCACATCGTACCGATTGAACAGGTCAGACCCACACGGCAACACTGTCGCCGGAGCCTGCCTACCACATCGTACCGATTGAACAGGTCAGACCCACACGACAACACTGTCGCCGGAGCCTGCCTACCGATTGTACCGATTGAACAGGTCAGACCCACACGACAACACTGTCGCCGGAGCCTGCCTACCGATAGTGAGAGAAACGCAGACATCCCGCTCCGGGCCTTCAACCACATCGTACCGATTGAACAGGTCAGACCCACACGACAACACTGTCGCCGGAGCCTGCCTACCGATTGTACCGATTGAACAGGTCAGACCCACACGGCAACACTGTCGCCGGAGCCTGCCTACCGATTGTACCGATTGAACAGGTCAGACCCACACGGCAACACTGTCGCCGGAGCCTGCCTACCGATAGTGAGAGAAACGCAGACATCCCGCTCCGGGCCTTCAACCACATCGTACCGATTGAACAGGTCAGACCCACACGACAACACTGTCGCCGGAGCCTGCCTACCGATCGTACCGATTGAACAGGTCAGACCCACACGACAACACTGTCGCCGGAGCCTGCCTACCACATCGTACCGATTGAACAGGTCAGACCCACACGACAACACTGTCGCCGGAGCCTGCCTACCACATTGTACCGATTGAACAGGTCAGACCCACACGACAACACTGTCGCCGGAGCCTGCCTACCACATCGTACCGATTGAACAGGTCAGACCCACACGACAACACTGTCGCCGGAGCCTGCCTACCACATTGTACCGATTGAACAGGTCAGACCCACACGACAACACTGTCGCCGGAGCCTGCCTACCACATCGTACCGATTGAACAGGTCAGACCCACACGACAACACTGTCGCCGGAGCCTGCCTACCACATTGTACCGATTGAACAGGTCAGACCCACACGACAACACTGTCGCCGGAGCCTGCCTACCACATCGTACCGATTGAACAGGTCAGACCCACACGACAACACTGTCGCCGGAGCCTGCCTACCGATTGTACCGATTGAACAGGTCAGACCCACACGACAACACTGTCGCCGGAGCCTGCCTACCGATCGTACCGATTGAACAGGTCAGACCCACACGACAACACTGTCGCCGGAGCCTGCCTACCGATCGTACCGATTGAACAGGTCAGACCCACACGACAACACTGTCGCCGGAGCCTGCCTACCGATCGTACCGATTGAACAGGTCAGACCCACACGACAACACTGTCGCCGGAGCCTGCCTACCACATCGTACCGATTGAACAGGTCAGACCCACACGACAACACTGTCGCCGCAGCCTGCCTACCACATCGTACCGATTGAACAGGTCAGACCCACACGACAACACTGTCGCCGCAGCCTGCCTACCACATTGTACCGATTGAACAGGTCAGACCCACACGACAAAACTGTCGCCGGAGCCTGTCTACCGATAGTGAGAGATACCTGTATGTGTTTGTTCAGACTCCTCGTATGGCGTATACCGGATACCGGAGAACATCCCTGCTCTGTTCCCTGCTCTGTGTTATCAACGTAGTCATTCAGGCAGATGTTTGGATCACTATATTTCTTCAACATTGTGATATAAATAATAAGTCATATTGCTACCATGGAGCAGCTCCACCCAAAGTAATAGTATACGTTCACTTCTTTGTGTTCCTAAAACATACAACGCCTCGGTAAAGGTTATGGACAGATTACGGTATACACTTTCTCATTGGGATGCATAACTTCAACCAAAGCAATCCTTTTATTAATTGTGATACACAAGCTTGCTAAAAGAGCAGTGTATAGTTGTTCAGCTTTCTGGATCGACATAAAACCAGGTACATCACTGACGACCGCAACAGGCTCTGGCGTCCCGGCATGTTGCGGCGCTCGGAGGAACTTCTCTATGTGCCGTTACTGGGGACGATTAGGGTGTACCGGGTGACCTTAGCGGCGGGAACTGCCGCAGTGAAGGGGGGCGGGATGGCATGATAGTTAGTTTTACCGGACGGCTGCCAAAGGGCCGTTGCAGCGGCCGCCACCGCTGAGATGGGGACGTTCAGTAGCAGGCTTATCTCAGCACGGATGGAGTGAGTATCTCGTAAAATGGCGTATCTTGGCGTGAGCCTTAGATATAGGGTCTTTAAATCTGCTCTTTCTTCTTCGATGTTTTATCACCGATGGTCGGTGGATATCTCATGGAGAAACCACATGCCGTCATTACCCCCGTGCCGTTATTAACCTGTGTGTAGTCATTACCTCAATACCGCCGTGTAGTCATTACCACATGCCGTTATTGCCCCCGCCGAGATTCCACCTGCGTTGTCAAGTTGGGTTCAGTAATCGTCTCCTTACACAGCTGTTCATCTTTGTATTTTTTTATAAGAAAATTAACCAGCATTAAGATATCTACTATAGTATATCATTAGCGTTTTTTATTTGTTCTCAAGCGATTTCTTCACACTGACAAACCATTTTTTTATCACTGGATAATTTAATTATAGTACCTATACAAATTAAAAGCTTCCATGGAGGCTATGGACTGCAGCATTCCCCTCTAGAACTTCGTATCATTGAAGATATCGTATCTGAATTATGGAGGGCGGCAACAACATAAAACACAGCAACAACATGCAATTTGTTGATGGTGTGAGCAACGAAGTCGGCGAATGCCTTTGAGTTGGCGAGTCTTCTCTTGAATAATGTATTCTACCTTCCATCAAAATTGCATGGCTATCATGTAGCATCTCCGACAAGTGTGTCACCCACATTCCCTATCTGTATCTGTTTGCAGTGTATGCAGCACGGTACGGCGACACTGCCTCCCCCATACCGGCGGCCGCCGCGGCGGTCATCGCAGGGCACATGCTCCACCGTAGACCGCCGCAGGGCACACGGGCCGCCGCCACGGCTGGAGGCCGGCCGGCCGCCCGACAACACCCAGTCGCCGCCGCTCATTGGTGGACGGCCAGACGAGAGCGCGCTGATTGGCTACAACCCCGACGAGGGCGCGCTCATTGGCTTCCGAATCGATGAGAGCGCGTTCTGACCGGTCAAGGTCACTGCGGGACGGTATTCGTTTTGCGAGACAGCGGGTGTTTGTTGTATGCGGCTCGCGTTCGACCGCGGTGATTGGTGTTTGAAGACGTTATACACGTGGATACCTAAGACCACCCCCTTCGCCCACTATAATGCACTGTTTTATGTAAGTTCTTGTACTTTTACCCTAGATTTGTTATCGATATTATCTTTTATGAATTTGGTTAATTCGTAGGATGTGTATTATGACGTGTGATGTTAAGCTTGCATGGGTAAAATGTTGAATGAATGATGAAAACTTTTGAATAATTATTAATAAATGCGTGTGAAATGGTTTGGTTTACTCATGACAATTTTGATTAAAGGAAAATAAGAGTTAATCCTCGCCAGTGCACAGTGGGCGTAAAAGGGGATTTAGCCTCGCGAAACCTATTAACCCCTATAACTTTTTTACCTTCAACATGCATCAACCAGTGAAACATCATTAGAAAGCCAATTAATCAAGGAATACATTACGTTAAATTGCGGACATGTTGCAGGGCTTTTGTAACGCGGGGATTGCTTGCAAGTTGCAATATAGAACATTAGGGTTACAATTTGGATTTCCTCGGATCTCCGGAATTACTGGACCGATTTTACCAATTCAAACGGCATTCGATGTCCCTTGAAAATATGTGGGGGTAAACCCAATATTGATGACATCAGGATCACCGATGACGTCACAGGTCACGTCAAAGACAAAATGTTTGACCGTGTCATAAAGGTCTCGGTGGATGGAATTGTCGCGCAAAATTGCGATAACGCATAAGCAGTCAATAAATCGGTACGATTCGTGTGTCTGACACTTCTAAGTACCATTTTAAGCATTTTATGACCTTGGGTCAGGTCAAGGTCATCCGAGGTCACGAGGTCAAACTGCCGATTACGGTCATTAGGCGTTGTAACACATGTTTATGGGTTCGTTTGTCGTCTCGAACCCGAAAAAGGACCCTATAACATTGTTTATTACATAGAAATAGAAGTAAAAAGGAATTACGTAAATGCATTTTTTATGCATGGTAATGCTGTGAGAGGTGGTCGATTTTTGTCTTTGAA
Source organism: Chirona hameri (assembly GCA_036785665.1). Classification (NCBI taxonomy): domain Eukaryota; kingdom Metazoa; phylum Arthropoda; class Thecostraca; order Balanomorpha; family Balanidae; genus Chirona; species Chirona hameri. The sequence goes on along the minus strand of JAXIVJ010009604.1, from coordinate 31,298 downwards.
AGGTCATAAGTAAGGTATTTTTGACGATATTGACTTCAAATTTGGTACACATATTCACTGGACACGTCTCGTTCACATATATTCCAGTGTTGGATAACTGATTCGTTTGGAAAATATTGCAAAAACTATATTTTTGGGTCTTTGGATTTCTCAAACTATTGAATTTCAATCAAATCGAAAATCCGAGATTGCAGTATGATAGCAAAGTCTATTCTCAGTCATCTAGTATATGATAATTGAATTTGTCTTAACAAATGTACTTTTGACAGCGTATTTTGCAAACCCTTATTTTTCAACAAAAACCGCAGAACATGACGTCATCCCCGGTTGACCTATCATAAGCTAATCTTTTTGCTTCAACAAACATGTGTAAAATTAATGTGAGAGATGGTATTGAAAGTTTGATGACGATGCCGGTGTTGGTTTAGGAGATATCGCAAAATAACGGGGGGTAGCCCCCCCCCCCCATTAACTCGCGGGTTAATATGATTTTGCAACACTAATAATTTGAATAGCGTGCAATAATGAGGTTTTTGAGGTATCCAGAAAACGTTTTCGGCAGCGTTCGAAACGTTTCGCTTGTTTGCTGACTGGCCTTTGCTGACTTGTTTAATGTTTGCTATGTTTATATTTGTTTGCCATGTTCAGAGATCGTACATTTTCACACAAATTGTGCAAATTTGCCATCATAAATGTATTCCTGCTTTGAATTAGGGTTAGGCTTTTCCACATCAGGGAAATATGGTACCAGATGTGGTCAGAACTTGAAAGATAAGTATCTGTTGTAGAACTTGGGGCACGACTCTAATGGCTATCCCCAATAGATACCCTAACATTTTGCTCTTGGTGTATCCTCTGGGTGTATAAGACAAATACATGAAATTAGTACATATCTGCTACAAGCACAACTACTAAATGCGCAATGCATTGTACCATATTGTATATTGGTCTCCGGAGGGCCAATCGTCTCAGATAAACGCATTAATATTATTCGAAACGTTCAAAAACGGAACCTAGGTATATTTGACAACTCGGTTCCGGTAAGCTTGGACAAAAGTCATTTTGTGCCATGCCCTTAGATAATTGATGCTTCGGCAGACGTACATTTCACCCTATTTATTATTTACGCATGTATACTTTATGGAACTATTCCAGGTAGAGGTAGACCTTGTTCATGAACCTTACATTTATTTAATTCTTCACACATTTCACAGCACTATGACGAGTTACAGCTAGTCACTATCACTGCTGCTGTGACGCTCTGCTGTGATGCTGTACCAGTCTGTCCACCAACCAATGAGGACGCTTCTGAGTCCGCTGTAGTTTGGTGGTGGTTTTATATCATCGTTAAAAAAAACCTTCAAATGCGAGCTTAGATCATATACCATGCGCTGGGTTCCTATACACCCGGGCGCTCAAGTAAATACGGAAACTGTTTGCAAAATGTTACATAAAAGGCTAAGGCGCAAGTTTGCGCAACTTTTTGCAAGCTTGACCCGTTATATAAGATCCCAGTGCACATCCTGTTGCTAGTTTTGATTCGCTACCTGATGATGCTTATAATATCGGCATTATCGAATTTAATTATATTAATTTTAGGCATCAACAGAGATAAGGCGATATATTTCATATTGATTTGGCTTATTGATTTGCTAAATTTTCTAGATCTAACTATCATATGCACGACAACATATCATTACATCACACTAAAACACACTAGGTGCGGAAAATGCAAGCATATTGCCTCATCATCACATTTGCCAGAACGTTTAAATCGCCCGTGAATGATAAGTTTTTAAAGGTGATGTGAACTCTTGTGTTTAAAGTCCCATTCCTCTACGAAAAAAAAACATCGAATGATCAAATAAATGTGATCTTGGTGATCAATGGACATTTTGCAGTCAATTGATATACATTTTGTTATCACAATCAGTAATGTATTTCTTGGAGTTCCGCGAGGCTAGACCAGCCGGAACGCCCACTGTGCCGTGCAGGGGGGGGGGGGGATGCCACCTCCTCGTTTTTTTTTATTCGGGAATATCTCGCGTATTTATCAGCCGATTGTGATACAACTTTCAGTACCCTACTTTTGAATAATTTGACACAAACTCGGAAAATTTCAAACCTCTACTCCCATGCCCCGTGACATATGACCTGTTTTTCAAGGTCATGTGAGGCGCAACTGGTGTCCCGTAGTGTCGATGCTTGTAACTTGTGCACTTTCCGAGTGTTTGTTGTTCAGTATGCACAGGTGTTAAAAGGTGACATTTATAGTTTGAAACATGGATTTCCGGGCACCATTCGATGCGTATTGGCATGCTGAGTTGGGATATGATATTTGTATTGTCAAAATAAATACAAATCGAGGGCGCTTAAGTGCTTTGGAGTTTTTGAGAAAAACGTTTTTGCATGTCTCCGTCCCTGGATCAGAACCGTCGCTTAACTGATCAATGGAAGTGGCTTTTTAATATTCCTTAACATTCTATGGATGCACGGACAACATTTGACGCCCCTTTGACGATCAGTTTTTCATCAGCAGGCCTTTATACCAGCACGACGCCACTTAGTTGCTTATTCTCATCATAGATGGCAGTGTCATCGGAGTTAAATTTGCACATTTTATCTTTTACAAGATGCATAAGCATATTCTACTCCCAAACATCTGCCCTTACAATGAGAAAAATACTGGCTAATGGCACCAACATTTATCTCTAATGCTGATGTGCTAAAGGTTCATTGTCGCAGCAAACCGATTGATCACTGATCAATCAAAACGACCTCATTGGGTTTCTTGCTGCTCTGTAACTATGAAAAAAATAATTAATCAAAAACCTAATTCAAGCTTTGTTACAGGATCACATGCAATAGCCACTCACACGTGAATTGTGCACATGTGCGTCGGCATGTGCTGGCCCTAAACCCGGCAAAGCAGCATTTGAAGACTGTTACGGAACTTTGAAAACAGGACTTTTATTTATATGCAAATCTTCAGACACACACCGTGAAGGTGATATGAAAAAAGTCTGAAAAACATGATTACGGTCGGGTTGGGCTGCTCATACGTAGATTTTCCTTCCGTTGACGGGAGACTTCTCGGTCGCTTCGAGTTTTGCGACCGCTCGGTAACGAACAGACATATGATCAGATCCCGAAAACGGATCCCGGGATCTGATCTCTGTGATCTGGATCCCGGATCCATTGGGATCACAGATTCATATTCACAATTTGTCAATGGATCCACTGAGATCATAAACCCGCTTTCAACTTTGGTCGATGAATCCGCCGGAATCCGAGACACCACTTTGCATTGGGATCCACTAGGATCCCAGATACACCATTATACAGATCTGTATTTTCGGAACCCATATTTTAAGAAATTGTCAGTACTTTCCAATTCGTTGTAAATTAAACTAGTATGGTTGTTTTCCTACCTTTAGTTCGATTTTGTTAAGAAATACAATAATTATGGCATAATATATAAGTCGGATCCTGTCGGATCCGAGATCCCTTAGGGTCATATATACAATCTCATTTTTATCATGGAATGCTGTATGATCCGTTGCCAAATTTAATCGAGGGATTCACTGGGATCCAAGATCCACTGTTGTACTTTGTCGTGGGATCCAGTGGGATCATAGATCCAACATTGCGTTTTGTCGAGAGATCCTGTGGCAACATAGATCCTGCTTTGAGATCCATGCACATGGCTGGCACTAAAACATATTTGTTTTTTTCTACTCCAAGAATTATAAACGTTGCGCAAATCTTTCAAATTTGAAATACTCGCGGATAATTCAAATACCATAAAGATCGCTTTAAGTGACGATGTCTTTTGCTGACAGTGCTGGGAATTTTCCAGTTCTGCTTCACCTGTGCAGTGCCGGTACAAGGCGCCACCTTCACAGGCGCCACCTGCACCTTCACTGTGCCTATTGGGAGGGGGAGGGGCGTCTGAACACCCTCTCCCAACGTGTTTCTTTTCTCGCTCATTCTACATAGCAGCCTCGTTCGAGAGGGCGCGTTCAGACCCCCCCCCCTCTCTCCAGGGGCATGGTGAAGGTGGTGCCTTGTACCGGCACTGCGCAAGTGAAGCAGAACTGGAAAATTCCCAGCACTGTCAGCAAAAGACATCATCACTTAAAGCGATCTTTATGGTATTTGAATTATCCGCGAGTATTTCAAATCTGAAAGATTTGCGCTACGTTTATAATTCTTGGAGTAGAAAAAAAAATCGTAACCGAGCCGGCGCAAAACTCGAAGCGACCGAGAAGTCTCCCGTCAACGGAAGGAAAATATACGTGAGCGGCCCGACCCAACCGTAATCATGTTTTTCAGAAATTTATTTCTTAGCACCTTCGCGGTGTGTTTTTGAAGATTTGCATATAAATCAAATTCATGTTTTCACAGTTCCGTATCAGTCTTGAAATGCTGCTTTACCGGGTTTAGGAGCAGCACATGCCGACGCACATGTATACAATGCACATGTGAGTGGCTATTGCATGTGATCACGTAGCAAAGCTTGAACTCGGTTTTTGATTAATCAATGAGGTCATGTTGATTGATCAGTGATCAAATGGTTTGCTGCGACAATGAACCTTTAGCACATCAGCATCGGAGTTAAATGTTGGTGTCATTAGCCAGCATTTTCTTCTTCGTAAGGGTAGATGTTTGGGAGTCGAATATGCTCGTGCATCCTGTAAAAGACACAAACACCACATAAAACCAATAACACCATTTATATGTATCTGCCTGGCCTGCATAACCTGCAAATTTAACTCCGATGACACTGCCATCTATGATGAGAATAAGCAACCAAGTCGCGTCGGGCTGGTATGATGAAAATGCCTTCATGCCTGCTGATGAAACACTAATCGTCAAAAGGGCGTCAAATGGTGTACGTGCATCCATAGAATGTTAAGGCATATTACAAATCCGCTTCCATTGATCAGTAATGCGACGGCTCTGATCCAGGGACCAGGGGCGGATCCAGAAAATCTTCAAGGGGGGGGGGGGTCATCAAATGCAGTGGTGCCCCTGTCTATACCCAAATCTGAAAACTCAACGGATTTGGTCCACTATATTTTGAGGGTGCCCCTATTTCATATTTTTTTTATTGACAACGTTGGCTATATGTATTTGCAATATCAGTCGTACCCTTTCTATCATTTAAAGAGCCGCGGATGGTCCTAAAATATATAATTTCTACAGTCAAGGGCGGCCCCAGACGGCTGATGCAGAATTGACCAAGAGGGACGTCGAGGTTCGTGACCAGAGGGGGAGCCGTTTTGTTTTTACTAGCAGTAAATATTATGCATGCGATAGCAATGTATGATATTGCTTTGTGTCTCGTACGGACTTCAACAATGTTCTTGAACTAAAAAATAGGCAGGATTTTGCGAAGGGAGGGGCTTGAAGAAAATGTGTCACAAAGGCTGGCCTTAAACTTAACTACAAATGGTATTTACGCTAAATGGATGGTATTTACGCATACATCCATTATTGCGCCGGGAAGCAGCGGAACAATTTGAGGTTTTGAGCGGGCTGGAGAACTAATTGTTTGCTGTTGGAACCAAGATGCAGGGTCAAAACGAGGAAATGTCTGGAGCAAAAGGTGGGGTCAAAAGACATGTTTCTCCTCCCATTTAAGACCAAAGGCGGGGTCATGGCCCCCATGTCCTCCCCCCCCCCCCGCCTGCAGCCGCCAGTCTGTACAGTAGAGTCCGCCATTTTTCAACCTTTTCGACTTTTTCAAAGTTTTTGGAGCTATTCCCGTGCGTCTCGACGTGAAAAACAACATGGTAGGGTTCTTTTACCCTAAACAATTCCGTTTTAACTTAGCGCAAACACGATTTATGAGAAATTATATTGGGTCTTGGCATTGACCAGGCAGATTGTGAAGTAAATAGTTTCCGCACATTTTTTTTAGTATTTTTCCTAAACTCGCCATGTCGAATTTGACCCAAACAAATTATTTCATCGCAGTAACGCATTTACTGATAGTGTTGTTCAATATTTTCCCAACTACCGCTTTCAGCGCCATATATTGAGCGATAGAGTAAACTTTGTTCTATAACTGGTTGCTCAGCTGCTGACCGCTACTGAGGTGCGGGAAATGAGCCAGCGTGACCCCATGGTCATGTTATAACCAGAAATAATGTTGAACTAACACAACATTGACCTTGTTACGCCTTGTTGCACCTGGTTGTACTACAACTTTGGCCACCGCACTCCTTACACCGCATTACACCAGGTTCAGCAGATCCTGCGTCACGGGCAGCGGCGCTGCAGTCATCGGATTCCGCAGCGCGCGAAAACAGGTATCCAGGACAGTCCAGCCTGTATGTTGGCGAACACGTCGGCAGATGAGGGTCCGTACAGCCTCTCTGGTACATAGGAGGGTCCGTCCATCCTCCCTGGTACAGAGGAGGGCCCGCCCAGCCTCCCCAGTACAGATGAGGGTCTGTCTAGCCTCTCCAGTACAGAGTAGGGTCTGTCTATCCTCCCTGGTACAGAGGAGGGTTCGTACAGCCTCTCCGGTAAAGAGGAGGGGTCCGTCTAGAATCTCCAGCCCAGAGGAGGGTCTGTCCTGCCTCCCCCGCACAGAGGAGAGTCCGATCAGCCTCTCCAGCACAGAGGAGGATTCGTCTAGCCTCCCAGGTACAGAGCAGGGGTCCGTCCAGCGGCTCCGGTACAGAGGAGGGGCCGTCCAGCCTCTCCGGTACAGAGGTGGGTCCACCCAGTCTCCCCGGTACAGAGGAGGGATCTGTCCAGCCTCTCCGGTACAGATGAGGGTCAGTCCAGTTTCCCCGGTACACAAGAGGGGTTCTGTCCAGCCGCTCTGGTACAGATGAGGGTCCGTCCAGCCTCCCCGGCACAGAGGAAGGTCTGTCCAGCCTCTCCGGTACAGAGGAGGGTCCGTCCAACCTGTCCAGCACAGAGGAGGGTCCGTCCAGCCTCACCGGTACAGAGGAGGGACCGTTTAGTCTCCCCGGTACAGAGGAAGGTCAGTCCAGTCTCTTCGGTACAGAGGAGGGTCTGTCTAGCCTCCCCGGTACAGAGGAGGGTCCGTCCAGTCTCCCCGGTACAGACGAGGATTGGGTCCTTTCAGCCTCTCCAGCACAGAGAAGTTCGGGAAATCTATCCTCTCTATCTATCAGCCTCTATCCGTTCAGCCTCTCCAGCACATAGGCGGGTCTGTCTAGCATCTTCGGTACAGAGGAGGGTCCGTCCAGTCTCCTCGGTCTAGCCTCTCCGGTACAGATGAGTGTCCGCCTAGTCTCCCCGGTACAGAGGAGGGTCCGTCCAGCCTCTCCGGTACAGAGGAGGTACGTCTAGCCTCCCCGTTACAGCAGAGGGTCCGACCAGTCTCCTCGGTACAGAGGAGGGTCCGTCCAGCCTCTCCATCACAGAGAAGGGTCCGTTCAGCCTCTCCAGCACATAGGCGGGTCTGTCTAGCATCTTCGGTACAGAGGAGGGTCCGTCCAGCCTCTCCATCACAGAGAAGGGTCCGTTCAGCCTCACCAGCACAGATGAGGGTCTGTCTAGCCTCTTCGGTACAGAGGGGGGTCCGTACAGCCCCTCCGGTACCGAGGAGGGTCTGTCCAGTCTCCCCGGCACAGAGGAGAGTCCGTCCAGTCAAAGACGAGGACTTCTAGCTGGTGCTCAGTGTCATGAGCCACGAGGAGACTGGCTGAAGGACGCTCCAGAGAAGTGGGACAACAACGGAGAATACAAGGAGCTGGACAAGTTCGTATCGGTGCTGAAGGTCACAAATTAAATCCCAGAGGCTTCCAGCTGGTCCAACAGTTTGCTGGTACGATCACGAAGGATGATACCGACCTACTGTGCCTGCTGCAGAGCGTTGAGGCACACAGGAGGAAGTTCCCGAAGCTCACTAGGAGTGCCATGAGCACACTAGTGAAATGTGTCTCTGCGCGCTGCGCGGCCGCCACGTGGTGGACGGCGTGCAGCCGGCGCTCGCTCAGCTCATCGCCGCCAGTCTGTAGGTGGCTCAGGACGAGCGGGAGCGCTGAGGAACCAGCTTCGCCGCCTCCCACGACTCTGCCGACGTGTTCGCCAACATGCAAGCTGTCCTGGATACCTGTCTGCGTGCGCTGCGGAAGCCGGTGACTGCATCGCCGCTGCTCGTGATCTGCTGGACCTGGTGTTATGCGGTGTACGGAATGCGGTGGCCAAAGTTATAGTACAACCAGGGTGCAACAAGGCGTGACAAGGTCAATGCTGTGTTAGTTCAACATTCTTTCTAGTTAGAACATGAGCATGGGGTCACGCTGGCTCATTTCCCGAACATCAGTAGCGGTCAGCAGCTGATAAACCACTTAAGCCCAGTTTAGACGAGCAACTTTTGTCGGCAACTCTCGGCAACCGGTTGCTCGGCAGCAGGCTTCGGCAACAGGTTATGTTGCCCGGCAGCACCCGGCAACACTCGGCAACAGGCCCAGACCTCGGTGATCGTGGGCAACCCTTGGCAACCGCGGGGTGTGACGTCACGATGGATTCGGCCAATGAGGGAGAGGTTGACGAGAGCCAGCAACTGGTTGCCGAGATGTTCAATTTTTTGAACAATTCTGTCGTCGGAAGGTGTTGCCGTGCTCCGTTGATGCTTCGATTTTTGGCTGTGATGGAGACACCAACGTTAAATATTGGTTAGTTCTCAATGTATTTCTTCTAAATCCATTGCAAGTGATTTATCATGTATTAGTTTATCCATGATCATGCATGGGAGGATCCAGAACGGTGGTTTGGGGGGGGGGGCACGGGTGGTTTGGGGGCCAAATTACAGTCTCACACAATTCTGAAAACTCGTCGGATTTCGCTTGCTTATGCATTGATTGCTGATTTAAAATAAACTTTCCTTAGTAAAAGTTGCTTAGATTGTCTTCTATATCAGGAAACATTTCAATTTTGCTCCGATTTCAGGCGTTTTTTTTTAGGGGAGGCATGGCCGCTTTGCTCCCCACCCCCCTGGATCCGCTAGTGTAAACATGTCTGTGGCATATGCGTAAGAACGCGGGGACCAGGGGTCATGGCCACCGCTCCCTCGCTTTTTCGTCACAACGTGTGATTAAAATATTTAATAAATACAATTTGACAGCAAAAGGTTTAGGCTTGTTTAGACGAGACAAGGCAATACAATGTCAGATGAGACAAGCTCAAATCTGCAAAGAAATCTTGCCCGAGGGATTTGCTTTTGCTAAATATAATCTTAACATTTTGCTGGCCTGCTATTTTGTGATATTTCGAAGTATTTCAATTTGGACTGTGGTTCAGGGGTGGCGCAACAAAAGGGGTGGTTGCCCCCCCCCCCCCCCCACTGTCAGGCAGGGGGGGGGGGGAGTATGTGCCGTGATGAGAATGGCGGCGCAATAACAGTTGATCGCATGCATAAGATTTACTGCTTGTAAAAAACGGCTTTCAAACCCCGCCCCCCCCCCCCCTCCCCTGGTCACGACCCTCGACTTCCCTCATGGTCAATTCTTCATCAGCCGTCTGCAGGGCCGCCCTTGACTGTACAAATCCTATATTTTAGCACCATCCGCAGCACTTTAAATGATAGAAAGGGTACGACTGATATTGCAAATACCTATTGCCAACGTTGTCAATAAAAACAAAAATACTGAAATAGGGGCACCATCAAAATATAGTGGACCAAATCCGTTGAGTTTTCAAATTTGGGTATAAGTAGGAGCACCACTGCAATTGATGACCCCTCCCCCTTGAAGATTTTCTGGATCCGCCCCTGGCTGATGTACGGAAGTATGATGCCTGCCCTACCATATCCCAAATGTGTCCATTCAAAATGTTTGAACTAGATTCATTAAAAAATATCCTTTGGAAGTTTATGTTCATGCTAAATTTGGCCACTGTATTTCATTTGGTAAATACAACATTCATTATTCAAAATGTTTTGGGAGATAACTATTAACTAAATATTAGCTTCCATGAGTACCTCGATACCCAGTGGCTTCATACATGGTACGGAGAACAACACAGCCAAAGTATTTAACTACAGGACATCCATGAACAAAATTGTCTGACTTTGGCAATAGGTATACATTTCCTGGCATCAAGTGCATTTTCCAAGCAGTTATGCTGCTATAAAAAGAAGCAAAACAGAATCGGTATCAAAATAAATATATCAGCTAGCTGCGCCACATTGAGCACCATGACTTCAATATAAAAAACATAGTCATATCTAGGTCATATCAACACCATGCATGGCCTATACTCACGCAAATATCAGCATTTATCAATAAAATATTAGACCAATGGACCAAGAAGTCTCTATAACTACAAGAACCTCTAGACTCTAACAAAACACTCACCTTGGCCTATAAAAAAGACAGCAGCAAAGATAGCCGACGTGCTGGGTTGCCAAGTGTTGCCGAGAGTTGCCAGCCGTGACGTCAGTGTGACGTAAGCAAAAGCGAGCCACTCGACCGGTCGCCATCAGTGTTGATGCCTGTTGCTCATGGGTTGCCACCGGTTGCCCAGCCGCCGTCGGCAGCAGGTTGCCGAGGGTTGCCGAGCAACCGGTTGCCGAGAGTTGCCGACAAAAGTTGCTCGTCTAAACTGGGCTTTATAGAACAAAGTTTACTCTATCGCTCAATGACGCTGAAAGCTGTGACTGTGAAAATATTGAATAACACTTTCAATAAATGCGTTACTGCGATTACATAATTTTGATTAGGTCAAATACGACACGGAGAGTTTAGGAAAAATGCCAAAAAAATCGTGCGAAAACTATTTACTTCACAATCTACCTGGCCAATGCAAGGATGCAATATAATTTCTCATAAATCGTGTTTGCGCTAAGTTAAAACGCAACTTTTTGGGGAAAAGAAAAATACCATGTTGTTTTTCACGTCGAGACGCACGGGAAAATCTCCGAAAACCTTGACAAAGTCGAGAAGTTGAAAAATGACGGACTCTATAGTGTACAGTCTATATTAGACCCTTTTGTACTGGAAAAGAACACGGATTGATTTGCGCCGCGTAGCGGCCCAGATTTTTGCCCCACAGTGCCGCCTACCAGCACGGTGGTGCCCCTGGTACGGCGGCGCAGTGGTGCCCCTGGTACACCGGCGCGGTGGTGCCCTTGGTTCAAAGAACACTGAATGATGTGCACCGCGTAGCGACGCAGCATTTTTGGCTTTACTTTGGATTTTTGTTTTGCTTTATTTGGGATTTTTGCCTTATTTTGGAATTTTGTGCTTTATTTTGGAATTTTGCATTTTATTTTTGCTTTGTTTTTGCTTTATTTTGGGTTTTTTGTGGTTCCCCCTGGTACTCCCGCCGTGGTGGTTGTCCTTCACGGCCCAAGGGGGGGGGGGGGGTCATGACCCCCGTGACCCCTCCCCCCCTCCTGGATCCGTCACTGCGATGGACGGAGACATAAAAAAACGTGTTTTCTCAGAAACGTCAAAGCATTTAAGCGCCGTCGATTTTTTATTTATTTTGACAATACAAATATTATATCCTAACTCAGCATGCCAAGACGCATCGAATGGTGCCCGGAAATCCATGTTAAAAAAGTGGAAAAAGCTGTCACCCTAATGTTCAATTGGGGTCATGCTCTGTCACAGGTCAACCGAGGCCATTGAACTCATGTGGATTTTAAGAACATTTCACGGCCAAGTATGCTTTACAGATATCTACCAACTATCCATCCATCTACCAACTGGTGGTTGTCCTTCACGGCCCAAGGGGGGGGGGGGGGGGGCATGACCCCCGTGACCCCCCCCCCCCCCTCCTGGATCCGTCACTGCGATGGACGGAGACATAAAAAACGTGTTTTCTCAGAAACGTCAAAGCATTTTAGCGCCCTCGATTTTTTCTTTATTTTGACAATACAAATATTATATCTACCAACTAACAGATTTGCAGATCACTACCAACCAACAACTATAAACACAAAACAGCCATCTATGTTGGACAAGCATGAATGCGGATATATAATAGGGATATTAGATCAAAGGTCCAATCAGGTCATCAGGTCATCAGTCCATCAGGTCAAAAGTCAACAGGAACCTAGAGTTAATTGAAATGCATTCCTCTAACGACAATAAATGTGCTGCATTTTCATTCACGACTCTAGCTCGATTATAATTAAATCTCTCTACACATGTACGATGTGGATGACATCCGGGTCATTGACATGACCTCAGAGGTCACCTAATGACACAGGACCTTAAAATTGGGTATCAGCGACTTCCTCTCTCATCGCAAGCAACAAGTTCGTTTTTTTTTAATCAAAGGTATATCTCAATTAGGGGGCGAAACCCCAAGGGGTCGTACCCCCCCCCCCCCCCCCCTGCATGGTCACGCAGATATCGGACTCTGCACTGGGGAGTGTTAACTGGCACCTATCAAACAGGCTGTAGAAGTTCACGAAACAAGAACCGAGATGTTCCAAACATTCGAGAAATACCAATCGCAAACATACATACATAACATACATACATGCATACATTCTGAACATACCATCGCTAGCACTAGCAGAGAATACAAGATGGAGAGTATTTTTTCAACGTTAAGAGAACCGAAAGTCATTTGCGGACAACCTGCTTTGTGGCATGTTCTTATAGTCACATTATATTACCCAGAACTCTGCTGCCTTTACGAGTAAATGACCGCGGACGTCGTATCTGATCAAGCTGGTCCAGATGTGGGAGCTGGTCGCTGTCACGTGTTTTTCACTCCGTGCCTGATATGCAGAGTCGCTGTATCTCGGCGATGCCTGATATGCAGAGTCGCTGTACCTCGGCGATGCCTGATATGCAGAGTCGCGGTACCTCGGCGATGTCTGATATGCAGCGTCGCTGTACCTCGGCGATGTCTGATATGCAGAGTCGCTGTATCTCGGCGATGCCTGATATGCAGAGTCGCTGTATCTCGGCGATGCCTGATATGCAGAGTCGCTGTACCTCGGCGATGCCTGATATGCAGAGTCGCTGTATCTCGGCGATGCCTGATATGCAGAGTCGCTGTATCTCGGCGATGCCTGATATGCAGAGTCGCTGTACCTCGGCGATGCCTGATATGCAGAGTCGCTGTATCTCGGCGATGCCTGATATGCAGAGTCGCTGTATCTCGGCGATGCCTGATATGCAGAGTCGCTGTACCTCGGCGATGTCTGCTGGTTTGATCTGCAGCTTCAAAGCACCAAGCGCGCCGTCCGGCCGCCCGGCGCCCAGGACGAATCGGCCGGCTCCTCTCGCTGATTTATGCGTAAGCCGCTTTTATCAGTGTCTGAAAGCGATCTGAAGTGCCTACTTTTCCTTTTCGGATGAATGGTCTGAGGTGGGCCTTCGAATTAAGATAGCAGTAGTTAGGAGAATCAGCAGCCGACCGCCAATCGCTGGAGTCCGAGCAAAGCACCGAAATGCGACACGCTGAAGCAAACAAGGTTGGAGAAGGCCTGTTTTCAGAAACGTCAAAGGGTTGGAAGTTTTGCAGTCAAACTGCCCATAAGTTTTAAAGTTTCAGCATTGGTTATCAATAAAAGGGACCCAGAATAGTGTTTGGGTAAGAACCCCATTTATTTGACGTAGCTTCAACTATATATTTTTGAACTCAACACATATGTAATCAATCTACGAGGGACGACCATGGTGGCATCTGTGGACTGTGACAATGTGATGGTGTCTGTGCACTTCGGCAGGATATCGGAGCTGTCTAAATGAGTCTTACCTCAGATCTGATATGATCTGCACTCCCTCAGAGGCGGGAGTTTTCAAAATAGCAAACCTTTATGTGTTTGACTTTTGGTAAGATTAGTTGAGCAAGCCCTTTTATTGCTGCCATATCGCCATGATTATAGCCTTTTATTGTCGCCTGTTTTAAACTGGGTTTCTGGTTGTCATTACCTGACTCAGTTAGTGTGCTCTAAGTGTTCCCTTATATTGCCTATTGGTGCATGCATTCTACCTGCACCTGTCATGTCGCCGATCACTGTCAGGGTGAGATGGAACAACACCACTTTTTGTTAGTTTTAATTTCGTTTTTTAAGTTTTTTGATACTTTTTTGTTTAGTTTCGTTTTCATGATTCGTGTTCGATGATTTGCTTTGATGGAATGTATCTGGCAATCTCTAGTAGAGGGTGTCTACGAGCGGTTACGTAATCTGTTGCATGTAATTATGTCGCAATAAAAGTATTTATATTTATTAAAAAAAACAAAAAAAAACACCACTTTCGTTCTGGCATTGAAATGCCGGAACGATATTTCAATTTAGTATATATGTTACAGTTAACATGCGAAATCCGTTATTTTACCAAATAAGTTACGTTACAAGCTAACTGACTGGTCAGTTAGTTTGCAACGTAACTAGTTAGTTTGAAAAATAACTGACCAATCAGTTAGTTTGCAACGTAACTAGTTAGTTTACCAAATAAATAATTAGTTGGCAAAATCACTAGTTACGTTGCAACCTAACTAGTTATGTTGCAAACTAACTAGTTAGTTTGCGGAGTTGACGATGCATGTGGCGTAATGATAGTTCAGCTCCGTGGTAATTAGGTTTTTGACCATCTGTGCTAACACTCTGCCCAATTCACTCATAATTTTCTGTCGGTTCAGATGCATTCGTTATTTTCACCTCTAAAGTTGGCGGACTCACCACGGCGCTGACCGAATGCGAGGTCGGGTCAAGTCTGACGGAGCGCCGGTCAGTGGACGAGGCTTCGTGGCGTCGCGCGGTTGTGCTGAAGCGCTGTGCTGGCTTCGGTGGTGTTCGACTGTGGAGGGAAGATGTCGCGATACATTTTCGATGAAATATTCCAAGAGTGGGCCAGTGAGCAGAAGGGGTAAAACAATCGTGATGTTGACGACGCGGAGCATGCAAACATAATCCATTTCTTGATGCGTCACGAGGAAGGAGAAGTGCAGTTGTCGTCATCTAAACAGAGAAGATGTCTGGCAACCTTCTCAGTGGTTGATTACGGCGTCACCCAGAAATTGGTGAAAAAGGGAACGGAGTTGGAAGTAGTGAATACCTCATAACGTTTTGACAAAGTTCATGAAACGCACGAAGCAGGGGGTCACTGTGATAGGGATAAACTGCAGTCAGAACTTGTGACGACATTTTAAATAATTGGCCAAAAAGTAATCAGCATCTCCCTTAGAACCTGCGTTACGTGTGAGGAAAAAAAGAAGTGTCCTAGAAAAGGAGTGGTCTCAAACCCATCTTATCTGAAGATCTCTGCTCTCGGGCGTGCACGGGCATTTGTACTGCACAAATACCACGTGGCCTGTTTCACGTCCCCCTCCCCTCTTGCATAGCAACTGAGCAGTCATGCGAGGTAAGTGTTGGCGAATTCGTGTTTTGCGATCCCGCAAACCTCTTAAACAACCTTGTAAGCCCCAAAGAACAGTATTCGGGGCCATTACACGTATAACGACAAGGGCTTGGGTAAATGGAGTCATGTGCCCCCCCCCCTTCAAAACTGAGAGTTTGATACAAAATCAACGATGTCAGATTCGGTTTCAACGACCAAGAAAACCAATCAAACAGGCTGTATGAACCGATCAAAACTATTTGATACGCCAGCGCGATGTGGCATAATATAACGTCATAGGCTTAGCATAGGGCAAAAGTGTCAAAATGGAAAGGCACTAACCGAACGAATTTGCAAAAAAAAACAGAAAAGAGTTCTACGAGTTCTAAGAGTTCTACGTGTTTCTGATCGGTAATGGAACGCACTGTACAAAATATTAACTAGTCAGTCGCTGATGAGCATTCCTGCCTAGTTACCGCAAAAACGCCTATGCAGAGACTAGTTCTGGACAACGAGTTTGCTTAGTTAACGGGCCTATCCATAATTTATGGATTGTATGTTTACTAGATTCTTAGTTAACAAACCTAACACTTGTTTGCAAATCAGATGATTATGAGGTACCTTGCTACTGGGTACGAGCCTATAACTAGCCAGCTAGAATGGTAACCAGGGTCTTCCTTGTTTTTGTACCAGGACCCAGCTTGTACTAGTGAATTGAGCAGCTGTGCTTTAGTATTCTCACTAGGGTTTGGCTACTTGTGCATTACTTACGAGCCTTTACCTCTTTAATTCATACTGGAAGAAGTAGTATCGGTAGCACCATATGACTTGTAGCTAGCAGAGCGCGCCTTGCTGTCGTCCAAAAAGCCAGGGTTTCGCCTTTCGACGGGATTTTAAAAGAATTGCATACCACTCAATGTCTTTATTGATAAAATCCACCAAATCGCAGAGCGCAACATACCAGCTCGGAACACCTATACAAGTTGGGTCATTCCACGTAAAATCACACAAGAACAAACAATAACAACTGTGTACCCAAACATCATGGGGTAAGGAAATTTCGCCAAAAAAATAAAAAAATTCACAAGCTTAGATCTAAGATCGAATAGGTAGACAGCCTTTATAAATGCTCTCTACATGTCAGATTCAAATTTAAGTAAGCGGACGGCTGCGATCTCTTTGAGCATAGCTAATAATGTTTTCAGAGGCAAATCGATATTCAGTATGATATATGCACGCATCGAAGTCCATGTTAAGAACCATAAGGAAGAAATTAACCAAACATTAACAATTTTCACATACTGAAATGCGAAAATTAACATTTTCCCGTTAGCGGTTTGGGAGCCCAGCGCCACCGACCACGCGCCGACACCACAAAAGTGAAGTAAAGCCTAAACTGGCTGCCGCATGTGTCCCACTTCATAAGAAATCAAGGCTGGAACTAATCAAGTACTGCATATTTAAAAAGGCGATAACTATCCTGCTGATTTGTGCCTAGTGATGAGATGACGGCTCGATTAAATGCGTGTATATAAAAGAGATTTGTAAACTACCTATAAGTAACAGCTGAGTTTAGTTATTATATCAGTACAAGCAATAATCAAAACCTCTTGAAGAAATTAATTTATCTGGTGTTTTGAAACCAGCGATTGCCGTGCTGTGCTTTTCTATAAAATAACCCTGCTCCTGCCGCTCGTCATTAAATTACATTGCTGACCTACCTTGACTGAAACGGTAGTCATTATTGGCGGCATAGGTAACCATTATTTTCCATGCAAATCGACTAGGAAATCAATAACCCAGTAGGCTGTGCCTATATTCATTCGACGAGGGGAAACTAAATATTTTTTACAGTGCATGGGGGAGCAAGTCAGCCAGTACATTTGCATTCCACCCTGCAAAAACAGAACACCCAACCTGTAATATTGCCGGCGCTCCGAAAGTGCAGAAAATATCTACATGGTAGACTGCTTCTTCAGTGCGCTTAGATGTCAACGCTCGGAATGTGACGAACTTCGTCAAGTGATCTTGATAATTTAATATGTAGGCTAGGCATGCACTGAAAAACAATGAGAACTTTGCCTGGTCTTCGAGAGCCTCATGGGCTCTCGCGCGACCACCACATATCAGTACCTTTTCGTCTGAGAACCTTTCTTAAAGGTTCCCGAATTAAGATTTCAAAACCATATCAATGGAGAACTTCTAGAGGTTGGGGGGGGGGGGGGGGGGTACCAGAGCACCCCGTATAATCTCGGAGAACCCTTCTGATATTCTTTCGGTGAAAGTTTGAGACACCGTTGTGGTGAATCCAGCGTTTGGAAATGAGAACCCATGAAAGTTTCACCATTGCTTAATGTACTTATCCGATTACATCTTGCTTGCCTCCGGCGATGTTATGTGCCGCAAGTAGTGTGCGCGACTACCACGACTGCTGATTAATTCAATGACCATTGCTTCGGCGTCATTAGCGCACGCTCTGCCGTGATGGAAATGTCCGTGAACTTTTACCATATATAATATTCTGACTTTAGACATTTCATGTAGTTTGACACATTAGCATATACTATATCTAAGCAATTCATGTTCAGATTTCATGACAACATCTCCCCTTGCATTGCTTTTCGCGACATTTCCTAACTTCAAACTGTCCTCCTACATGTTGAGTTAATGTCTGTTTTTGGTAAAACAATACGAAACATCACTGCTCCTTGAAGGCGCCATCTGTTGAGTGGCACCTCAACTACAAGTACGGAAGTACGCATTCTGCTCACGAGTGTCAGGCTTCGAATAGTGGGCTACATCCGGGAACTTTTGAGAACCGCGGCGGTGCTCTTTCCGTCATTGCATTAGTCTCCGAAACCCAAATGTTATCGTTGTCATCTGCTGAAGGTTCTCCAATGCATGCCCAGACCCAAATATGTTATCGATTAGGCAGTGGCGGATCTACGCTTGGGTAAAATGGGCAATTGCCTCCCCCAAAACGAAATATCGGTAGGCAAACGTATGTTTTTGCCCCCCCCCCCCAACCGATCCGGCAGGTTGTAATTTGTGTCCTGGTACAGTGGCGGATAAATCATTCTTCGAAAATACGTGTTTTTTTTAATTTTTACATGGGGAGACAACCAAAAAAAACGCGGTAAGACATTTCAAAAAATTGCCGTCCGACCATTTCTAATTTTCTTTAAAAGTTGTGCACAGGGGGTTTCAAGGGCGGAGAATTAATTGGTGGTGACCACAAAAATCCAATTAAATACATTTTCCAAGATACGGCCTTCCATATTTTGCCAAGTTCACTATGTAGGCCAAATTTCGACGACTCCGAGACTAAAAAACACGATTTTGATAAACTTTTTGTTTGTTTGGATCAGGATTAGTCGAAGAACAATTTGGAAATCACGGAGTTTCGATTTTGTTTGTTTTTTGTCACGTGATTTCGTGACCTACATTTTGCGCCGTGATCTTGACCTGTTTGAAACTGAAATTAAAATTTCCGTCTGATGAAGATTTGATTCATTGATGTTCTTTCGTATACAAAAATAAAAAAGTAGGGTTCGACCTGTAAAAATATTTTTTGAGTCTTGCAATGCAGACATAATACGCTGTTTGGGCCCCTGTCCGTCGATAACTTCGCATCTACTTGACATACGCTTTTGAAACAAGGTCAAAGTGACTCCTGACGACGAAACCTCTCAGTTGGTGCCTGTTACACCGACATCAGGTCGCCATATGACTTGCCAGGCCAATACAACGTAACGTACCCAAACAGCGTATTGTGTGCATTGCAAGTCTCAAAAGTAGTTTTTACAGGTCGAACCCACTTTTTATATTTTTTTTATACGAAAGGAACTCAAATCGTCATCAGACGAAAACAAAAATAATTTCAGTATCCAACAGGTCAATGTCACGGCGCAAAATGTAGGTCACGAGGTCACGTGACAAAACGAAAATAGAAAATCCGAGATTGTCAAATTGTTCTTTGACTAATCCCGATACAAACAATACAAAAACGAAATCGCTTCCTTAGACTCGGAGTTTGTCAAAATTAGGCCTGCACAGTGAACTTGGGAAATTTTCTGAAGGCCTTATCTTGTTTTTTTTTGTGTCACCACCAATGAATTCCCCGCCCTTGAAACTCCCAGTGCACAACTTTTCAAGAAAATTAAAAATGGTCGGACGACAAATTTAAAACAAAAATGGTTGTCTTACTGTGGAGTCTCCAAAAGTAGGTTTTACAGGTCAAACCCCTTTTTTTATACGAAAGTACATCAATGAAGCTCAAATCATCATCAGAGGCCTATTTCACAAAGAAGTTAGTAATTACACATGTTTGCGATTACAAACGCAAGAAAATATTGCAAACTTCACAAAAAGACATTTCACAAACATTCGTCACCTCTGAATTACCGATTGTAAAGAAAACTGTAAACACAAATGTTAGTACAGCAGAAAGCTTGAAATCAAGAACGTTTGTATTAAACTTGATGCTAATGACAAATAATTTGATTGTTAACCAATTAATTTAACAAATATTTACATTGCGGTTTATTTTTTATTCAATATAAAATTAGTTATAGGGAGAATAATATTTTAATTAACATTTCATCGGAATGCAAACTCTGATCGTAAAAATGCATATTGGTAAGCAGTTGGAGTAAACAGAATTTGACCATTCACCAGGTGGCGGACCATAACAACAGAACTACTCTTAAAAGAAAGCTCGTTGAATTTCTCGACCATTTTTTCACCTAACCTAGCCGATTTCTTACTTCGTAAAGGGTGAAGGTTCACTGTACATTGCACAAGACATCGTTGACCGCTGCAATTCTATCGCCATGCGGTTTCTCCGCGCGGAGGCGCCCCCCACAGCGCAATCGGTAAGGTGCAATGGGACTTCAAAGCTGGAGATCCCTGTTCGAATCTCTCGGGGATATAACTTGTTTTGGGCAGCTATACCTATGCATAACTAAACCATTACCCTAAAAACCTCGGCAACGTAACAACCTCACCAAGAAAATAACCTGAACAGTCAAACAATGTCAACTGTCAATGCAGTTTCTGAAATTCAGAACCCCTGACCCACTGGAATTACAAGTTTGTAATTGCAAACATTTCCTCACTTCCGTCAACCTTCGAGAAATAGAACATGTGCAATTGCAAACATTTTTACAAACAATATCTTTGTAAAGTAGTTTGTAAATAGTAAATTGAGATTTACTGCCCTGGGGTTTTGTGAAATCCAAACTACAAACATGTGTACAAATTATTTGTAATTACACAAAATTATTTGTAATTACAAACTTTTTGCTTTGTGAAATAGGCTACAGACGAAAATGTTAATTTCAGTTTCCAACAGGTCAAGGTCACAGCGCAAAAAGTAGGTCACGAGATCACGTGACAATTTTTTCTCTCTCGAAAATCCGTGATTGCCAAATTGTTCTTAGTCTAATCCTGATCCAAGCAAAAAAAAAAAAGTTTTTGTTTTTGTCTTGGAGTTATTGGTCGTCAAAATTAGGCCTGCACAGTGAACGAGGGAAAATACGGAAGGCCGTATTTTGGAGAGAGAGAAAACATTTGGGGGAATTTTTTGGTCACCACCAATCATCCTTGAAACCCCCAATGCACAACTTTTCAAGAAAATTAAAAATGGTGAGACGGCACAACACCGGTTGTCCACAGTGATCTTAGGTCAGATCACGTGATTGTATCATGTGGCCATTTCAAATTCGGAATTTGTTTCTTCCCAGAATCTACTTCGATATATTGGCCTACGATGGTAAGAAATTGGAGATAGGTTATTCCTATATATTTTTTTTTTTGGGGGGGGGGGAAATCATGGTCCTTGGTAATAACTTTGCACATAATTATTGTGCTATAGAGCTTAACTCAACGACATTATATCTGTCTCGTAGAGCTGCATTCAATGATGCATAGCATGACCCCCGAAGGTCACTCCATGACCTCAAGGTCACGTCCCCCGAGGTTGATTTCCCAAATGACATGACTTGATTATATAATAGATAATTTGTTGACATCTTTCGTTTTATTTCGCACAATTGAACGTTTTTTTTCTCTGGAAGACACTTTTAGCTATTTTTATAACATTCTCGGTCTAGAAATAGAGAGGAGAAAAATTGATATCTTGAGGATTCACAGACGCCTATATCGGCAAAATATTTAATTATGTCGTCATGTGATCTTGATCACTGAGCGAAATAGGTTGGAACGTGATTCAAAGGGCCTGCACCCTCCTATTCCACCTTAAAAAAAATCACGAATTTTAACTGAGAACATAACGAAATCACGTGGCCTGACCTGAGGACATATGCCCAAATTTGGTCACTTTTCCATTCGAGTTCTCACACAAGATTACATTACATTAATTTGTGGTTCATGGTGATTCTGATGATACAGTTTTATATCATTCGAATTATTTATAGGATATATCCCGATATATATATATATATATATATATATATATATATATATATATATATATATATATATATATATATATATATATATATATATATATATATATATATATATATATATATATATATATATATATATATATATATATATATATCGCCCGAAGAAAATTACACTTTTGTGCGACATTAAAGAGATGCCTGAGGTTATAACTCGGAAACCGTTCGACGGACGGGGCTTAAAATTTTACAGCGTGAATGTACGGCACAGATACCCCCGACACCTAGTTCAATCGAAATATGAGAAGTAGGATGTCATGGTTTGGTCAATCGGACGTGGACTGCACCGGGTGACCTCTGGTCACGTCACCTTGAGGTCACAGAGCGACTACAGGGCTGATGTATATAATTGAAAGCAGGTCGACGAGATACCTAAGCATAATGCCGTTTAATTGAGCTCTCTAGCACAATTACGTGCACAGCTATTACCAAAGACCTATGCGGTGACCATTATTATTTTCCAAATACAAAAATATAAATATTATATTTAGAAGGAAATCAACAATCACCAATTTTTTAAACTTCGAAGGTTTATGTATCGATGTCCATTCTGGCATGGAAAAAGTCCGAATTTTAAATAACCACATTATAAAATCACGTGATTTGACCTGCGATCATGTGTTGAAATAACAAAATTTCCGAATTTCCAAAAATGATTACATCATAATAATCTATTGTTCCTGATGATTCTGGTGATTACCAAGCGGGCGCGAAGCACCCGTGAGGTTTCTCGTCAACTTACTAGACAAATTTACATTTGACCCGGCCCGAACCGGCCCGAACTGGCCCGAACTGGCCCGACCCGGCCCGACACGGCCGTGCAGACGCTTTTCGGAAGCTAATAACTTTGCAACCACTGCTCCGATTGAGATAGGCTTTTCACCATTAGATAGGACCATCAAATCAATTTTGATTGTTGTATGGTGCGTTCTGATAGGGGTGGTACCACATCACGTGGCACATGCAAACGTCGAAATGAACAAAAATAATTATTGATAAAAAATGGCTTGATTTATCTAAGCATTAATTTATACGATGAAGCATGCAGCGCTCAGGACGTACTCCCTTTTGGCGGATTCGAGAAAAGAGATCATTTTGTCCCAGGGAAGCAACAGATACCGCTCGGTTACCGCTGATTAGGGCGTTTTACTGGCTTAGATGGGAGATATTGTACGCTGAAAATTTGAGTTTTGCTTGACATTACAAAGAATCAACAGCCCAGATAACCCCAGGCACGTAGTTTTATCGAAATATGAGATGTAGTGTGTTATTTAGAGATTGATTTGGTCGATCTGTTTTGGAATACCCCAATTGCCCCCCCCCCCCCAACAAAAAATCGGTAGGCAAATGCATATCCCCAAACCGTTCCGGGGTGTTGTGATTTTTGTTCCGGGAAGGCGAGATTTACCCCCCTCCCCCGCTCAACGAAACTTTCGTGATGACAACCCGACCCCCCCCCCCCCCCCCCCACCACTCAACAACTCTGCACTGAAGACCCGACGCCACCCCTCCCCCTCCCCGTTCAACAACTTTTCGCTGACGAAACGTAGCGAAATTCACCCCCCCCCCCCCCACACGAAACCTAAATCAGCCACTGCGATTAGGTTCTCTAAAATCACGGCGCGGACTCCTCATCTCCGCTGAAGGATCTCCAGTGCGTGTCTGTACACAAACACGTTCTCGCTTGGGTTATATAAAACCCCGCAATGGACTCTTATCGAAACCCTTCTAGAAAAGGGTCTCGAGACGTGTTTTCAGTGTACGACCCGTCCTTCTCGCTTTCAAACGAAATGAGGTCCACTTGCGCCCGAGAGCAGATATCTTCAGATAAGATGGGTTTTGAGAACACTCCTTTTCTAGTTAACTCCTTTTCTCCTCACACGTAGCGCAGGTTCTAAGGAAAATGCTGATTACTTTTTGGCCAATTATATAAAATGTCGTCACAAGTTCTGACTGCAGTTTATCCCTATCACAGTGTCCCCCTGCTACGTGCGCTTCATGAACTTTGTCAAAACGTTATGAGGTATTCACTACTTCCAACTCCGTTCCCTTTCTCACCAATTTCTGAGTGACGCCGTAATCAACCACTGAGAAGGTTGAAGAACATCTTCTCTGTTTAGATGACGACGACTGCACTCCTCCTTCCTCGTGACGCATCAAGAAATTGATTATGTTTGTATGCTCCGCGTCGTCAACAGCACGATTGTTTTACCCCTTCTGCTCACTGACCCACTCTTGGAATATTTCATCGAAAATGTATCGCGACATCTTCCCTCCACAGTCGAACACCACCGAAGCCAGCACAGCGCTTCAGCACAACCGCGCGACGCCACGAAGCCTGGTCCACTGACCGGCGCTCCGTCAGACTTGACCCGACCTCGCATTCGGTCAGCGCCGTGGTGAGTCGCAGACTGCGTCCGCCAACTTTAGAGGTGAAAATAACGAATGCATCTGAACCGACAGAAAATTATGAGTGAATTGGGCAGAGCGTTAGCACAGATGGTCAAAAACCGAATTACCACGGAGCTGAACTATCATTACGCCACATGCATCGTCGACTCCGCAAACTAACTAGTTAGTTTGCAATATAACTAGTTAGGTTGCAACGTAACAAGTTATTTTGAAACTTAGCTAGTTACGTTGCAAACTAACTGATTGGTCAGTTATTGCTACTAGTTATTTACAATTAGTGATTGGTTAGTTATTGATTGGACATTTATAGGACTTGCGGATGAGTTTAGCAGACATACCTGCAATCAATAAACTAAGAAAGTATAATTTGGTGCTTAGACAGACTGCGGGGCTCCTGCACCAACCTCTGGGCGTCACCCGACACTTGCGATCCTCTCATAGCCCCTCCCCATCCCCACCGCCAGATCTTCATTCGTTATTATAATCATTATCATCATCATTAGGACACGGGAAAAAATGTGCGCCTCGTTGCTCACTCAGCAGTGTCGCTAACTCCTCGTGTAAAGTGTGCGCCTCGTTGCTCACTCAGCAGTGTCGCTAACCCCTCGTGTAAAGTGTGCACCTCGTTGCTCACTCAGCAGTGTCGCTAACTCCTCGTGTAAAGTGTGCGCCTCGTTGCTCACTCAGCAGTGTCGCTAACTCCTCGTGTAAAGTGTGCGCCTCGTTGCTCACTCAGCAGTGTCGCTAACTCCTCGTGTAAAGTGTACGCCTCGTTGCTCACTCAGCAGTGTCGCTAACCCCTCGTGTAAGTGTACGCCTCGTTGCTCACTCAGCAGTGTCGCTAACTGTCGCTAACTGTCGCTAACTCCTCGTTACGGGATAAGCTTCACTTGATTATGGCGCCGTGGGCCGACCGCGGGAGCCCGGTATTCACTGTGTACTCGGCCGACCGCGGGAGCCCGGTATTCACTGTGTACTCGGCCGACCGCGGGAGCCCGGTATTCACTGTGTACTCGGCCGACCGCGAGAGCCCGGTATTCACTATGTACTCGGCCGACCGCGGGAGCCCGGTATTCACTGTGTACTCGGCCGACCGCGGGAGCCCGGTATTCACTGTGTACTCGGCCGACCGCGGGAGTCTGGTATTCACTGTGTATTCGGCCGACCGCGGGAGCCCGGTATTCACTGTGTACTCGGCCGACCGCGGGAGCCCGGTATTCACTGTGTACTCGGCCGACCGCGGGAGCCCGGTATTCACTGTGTACTCGGCCGACCGCGGGAGCCCGGTATTCACTGTGTACTCGGCCGACCGCGGGAGCCCGGTATTCACTGTGTACTCGGCCGACCGCGGGAGCCCGGTATTCACTGTGTACTCGGCCGACCGCGGGAGCCCGGTATTCACTGTGTACTCGGCCGACCGCGGGAGCCCGGTATTCACTGTGTACTCGGCCGACCGCGGGAGCCCGGTATTCACTATGTACTCGGCCGACCGCGGGAGCCCGGTATTCACTGTGTACTCGGCCGACCGCGGGAGCCCGGTATTCACTGTGTACTCGGCCGACCGCGGGAGCCCGGTATTCACTGTGTACTCGGCCGACCGCGGGAGCCCGGTATTCACTGTGTACTCGGCCGACCGCGGGAGCCCGGTATTCACTGTGTACTCGGCCGACCGCGGGAGCCCGGTATTCACTATGTAATCGGCCGACCGCGGGAGCCCGGTATTCACTCTGTACTCGGCCGACCGCGGGAGCCCGGTATTCACTGTGTACTCGGCCGACCGCGGGAGCCCGGTATTCACTCTGTACTCGGCCGACGCGGGAGCCCGGTATTCACTGTGTACTCGGCCGACCGCGGGAGCCCGGTATTCACTCTGTACTCGGCCGACCGCGGGAGCCCGGTATTCACTGTGTACTCGGCCGACCGCGGGAGCCCGGTATTCACTCTGTACTCGGCCGACCGCGGGAGCCCGGTATTCACTGTGTACTCGGCGAGGCGAGCGCTGCTCTGTGTCGTTGCCAGCCGGTGGCGGCTCCGTTGACCCCGTGACCT
This sequence comes from Chirona hameri, assembly GCA_036785665.1. NCBI lineage: Eukaryota > Metazoa > Arthropoda > Thecostraca > Balanomorpha > Balanidae > Chirona > Chirona hameri. Next base: position 5,050 of record JAXIVJ010009604.1, on the reverse strand, counting down.
CTGACCTCACCAGCAGCGGCGGCAATGGCGACCCCGTGATCTCTGACCTTCTCACCAGCGGCGGAGGCAATGGCAACCAATACACGCCACCAGCTCACGCTGGGGCCAGCCGGCCGCCATGAGCGCTAGAAATTATATGTGACCAAGATATTGGTCTCGGGAGTATAACAGCGAAGACCCCGGGTGTATTAGGACACGGGAAAGCGTGTCGGTGCAATTAAGTTTTCCCCAGACGTGTTCCTGTTTTTTTTTAATGGAAATTATCGGGGGGGGGGGGGGCAAGTTGACCCCACTGAGATCTCAAGAAGTGTTTGTTATAGAGATTTAAGTGTGGGCTTAAACGATCTCCTGTGACGTAATATACCACACGGATACTCGTTTATTATAAAATGTTGACAAGGGCATTTCTTGTGGAGAAGTTTGCAATAAACTGGAGGCTAGAGTTCATGAGTCCTGAGAAAGCCAAGACCAAGAGTCATTGTATTGTTTTTGGCAGTGACGTCAGGGGGCTAACAAGCGAGGCAAATTGTGGGGAAATAAAGTTAGCCTGATTTACAACGCCCTTTTCCAAATCCTCCGGCCAAAGGTAAAGGAGCTTACAGAGATAATCTGAAAGAAATAGATAAGTGGACAGAGATAATCAGCATGAGGTGTTAACCCTCGTCCGGGTAGGGCAAAATCACTACATGTTCGGGTAGGGGGAGGGGGGTACCCTTAGCGTTTCGCCCCTAATTGAGCTAGAGCTTCAATTCAAAGACGAGCGTGTTGCTTGTGACGAGAGAAAGACGCTGATATCCGATTGTAAGGTCTTGGGTCATTATGTGACCTCTGAGGTCATGTCAATGACCCAAAAGTCATCAAAATTGTAAATGCGTATACATTGAATTTTATCGAGCTAGAATCGTGAATGAGCATAGCATAATGCTTAATGGATGCCAACTTCGTAATCAACATCACACAATGTTCTTGAAAACTGCCAAATTCCAAAAACGTCATGTCAGGTCATCTGAGGTCAGTGACCTCGGTTGACCTGTGGAAGCGCATGACCCCAGTGGAACATATAATTATGTCAAATGGATCACAAATTTGAAATCAGCGTCACAAAATGTCCTAGAAACCGCCAGAATCCCAAACAAGTCATCTAAGGTCATCGGAGGTCAGACCTCAGTTGACCTCTGAAAAGGTCAATCGAGGTCACAATCTCAGTGGAAACCACAACTGTCACCTGGAAACACCTGTGCATATGCTCCTGAACAACAAACACTCGGAAACTGCACAAGTTACAAGTATCGATACTGCGGGACGCCAGTTGCGCCTGACATGACCTTAAAAAAACAGGTCATAGGTCACGGGTCATAAGGGTTAGAAATTCAAAATTTTCGGAGCATGTGGATTTTTTCTTCTTCTCAAAAGTAGGGTACTGAAAGTTCCATTGCAATCGGTTGGAAACTACGCGAGTTATTCCAGAAAAAAAAACGAGGGAGCGGCATCCACCCCCTACCCGGACGAGGGTTAATCCCATTAACCGTGCGCAATGGCGATGCCAGGAACATTGTTTAGAGTACTGTATTGATAAAACAAGCAATATTGAATCAAACATCGAAAATATCTTGGCCATAACGCAGAAAGCCTTCCTATTGATCCATGGCATCGAACTCGCTGTCATCGAACTCGCATCGAACTCGCTGATCGCAGACTGGTCTGACCCTAGGTCTGACCTGCCACTAGCCTGGTCTGACCAGGCTATCTGCTAGCCTGGTCTGACCTGACACAATATGATCTGAATCATACATTGCCAAGTGTAGTCAGTCATTTCCTGTGCTTTTACCTTAAAATATGCAATAAAATATTGTTCCATGTTTGTTTGTTTTGCTGAGCGTTATTTCAATAAACCTCACAAATATGTCCCGTTTCATCGTCTTTCACCTTCGTCACCCCACCATGTCTGCGGACAAAATCGAATAACTGACGCCGCCAAATCATGTCTAACACTCACGGAGGTCAAGGTCTCACTGTGTTCCGTCAACTAATAGCGACATAAACAAAACGGCCTATACCTGTCGGTATCAATAACGAAACAAAGCTGAGAAAACACAAGTGCGATATACGCGAGCCAATACCTGATGGTGGACGAAACATACATGTAAGGCAAGTATTTGCTGGCCCATATACAATGTACACATGTAGTACATTATGCACACTCAACAACAATACGATATTTAAATCATGATTTCCTTCGCCTGTCCCGTTACGTAACCGAGGACTCTTACTCACTCTTAGCCGGGGCGTCCTCAGTGAGGCCTGCCCGGGGTCGTCTGGTAACCGGATAATGTCACTCTTAGCCCGGGGCGGCCTCAGTGAGGCCTGCCCGGGGTCGTCTGGTAACCGGATAATGTCACTCTTAGCCCGGGGCGGCCTCAGTGAGGCCTGCCCGGGGTCGTCTGGTAACCGGATAATGTCACTCTTAGCCCGGGGCGACCTCAGTGAGGCCTGCCCGGGGTCGTCTCGCGGCAGACGGCACGGTTCTGAGCGTAAAGGTCAAAATCGCTCCTCACATCAGGCAACTAAGTGGCTGATATATCTCAGAAACTAGCAGAAAATAGCCAAAACTGTGAATGGGATATGAAAGCGCATTGTTTTAAGATATATCGGTATACATTTCGTGGATAAGTTCGGTTAATAATGTTTTAAACTTTAAATAGAAGAGATAACAGTTGTATTATTCTCACGTTCTCGTAGAACTGGTTGCTAGCATCTTGCATATGTCAAAATAAAATCTATCAATAAAATCTATCAATCCCTATTTTGTTTTGCATAAACATGATAACAATACTCTGTTGTACTGAACTCATAGTAGCTAAGTGAAATGGCGTATATATATATATATATATATATATATATATATATATATATATATATATATATATATATATATATATATATATATATATATATATATATATATATATATATATATATATATATATATATATATATATATATATATATATATATATATATATATATATATATATATATATATATATATATATATATATATATATATATATATATATATATATATATATATATATATATATATATATATATATATATATATATATATATATATATATATATATATATATATATATATATATATATTATATATATATATATATATATATATATATATATATATATATATATATATATATATATATATATATATATATATATATATATATATATATATATATATATATAGAATATATATATTATATATATATATATATATATATATATATATATATATATATATATATATATATATATATATATATATATATATATATATATATATATATATATATATATATATGAATACACAGACAATTATGGCATATATGACACAGGAAAGCAAACACATATGGTGGACGCGTTTCGTCATAAAAGACTTCATCAGCACCATATGCATAAGATGAAATAATGCACACACGCAAGAAAAGCTATACATCACAGTTTCAATCTTTTCGAATTAGTATATGAATGTTCTAGAAGAATGTGATATGTTACGTCAGGCACCTCCTTCATGGCCTATTGTCTTGCTTTAAATTCCTGCAGCTTTTTATTAACACAACCTAATATAATAACATGTCGAAAATAATGTCACAATTAAGTTGGAACGCAAATAATAATAAACGTCAAACTGCTTATTTATTAAACCCTTTGATGTCTTTGACACTGAATACTGCCGCTGATTTTGCCCATTTTATAAACCCGGCTCTAGTATTAATCGTGTCGTTCGTTGCAATACATGCTGCTTCGGTCGCTTTTATATTCCCTTTAGGCTTACGGGAAGCCAAAATCTCCGCTCCAGCCCAATTTGGTAGATGATTAGTTTTCTCAGGATCGACTACAAATGCACTATATTCCATATGGCGTCGAAGGCCTCGTTTGTGCTCTTTAAGTCTCGTCTCCATTCCCCTACCAGTTTCACCTATATATGATTTGCTACACGCCCCACATGGAACTTTGTAAACGACGCTGATGTCGTTATGTTGGGATGTTTTCTTTTGAGTTAGCATCTCTCCTAGTTTTCTGCCAGACGTCAGTGCTACTTTAATACCCGTCGTTTCGAGGTGATTCGCAATTGTTACGGCTATTTTGGAGTTAGGTATGGACATATATCAAACATTCTTCTTTCGGGTCTTTGCTGTCTTTGATTTGTTCCGAATAATCGTAGCTTTCTTTTTTAGATTAAGAAGTAGTCCTTTTGGGTATTTAAGCTTCATCAAAGATGATATGATATGCTGAATTTCCTCCTCGAGATATTCTTCGCTACATATGCGGAGAGCTCTAAGAAAGAACACTAAAACTACCCCACGTTTTACCCTATCGCTGTGTCCAGAGAAGAAGTACACGTAATCTTCTCTGTTTGTAGGTTTTCGGTATACTTTGAATTTGACGTGATTTCCTGTTCGCACAATTCCTGTGTCAAGGAAAGGAATAGCGCCATGTTTATCATGTTCTATAGTTAACTGGATTTTAGAATCTACTAAGTTAAGTTCGTGAAGCTTTTCCTTCAAATCCATGGTTTGTGGTGCTACTACTAGAATATCATCAACATACCACACCCAGAGTACATCTACTCCCATTATCTTCTGATAATAATGTTTTTCTAGCCATTCCATGTACAAACATGCAGCGACCGGCCTCAGTGGAGATCCCATGGCAAGACCGCTATGTTGAATATACTCATCGGAATTGAACGTGAAGCCTCCGAAGTTCATGCACATTGATAACCATTTTAAATAGTCATGCTTTGCGAGCGGTAGCTGGTAGGATCGATACCGTCCACTACGCTTTTGATTGCTTTCAATGCACCTCCCACCGAAACATTTGTGAATAGTGACTTGACATGGAAGCTAGTACACTTATCTGTAAATTCGACGTTTTGGAGTCTTTCCATCAGATCGTCGCTGTTGCGTATGTGGGCATCGCTGACGGCACCTAGGGTACTTGATAGAGGTCTTGCTAATACTTGTGC